>JAFVLL020033343.1:0-45255 GCA_021397915.2 Tor tambroides | reverse complement strand
AAAAAGAGTTTTTCCCATACAGCGTCTTACGACGCAGTACTCGTTCCCATATCTCAGGGAACCGAGGTTACGAAAGTAACCGAGTACGTTTTCTTTTTTAAAATACTTTAAAATGTAATTTATTCCTGTTATGCAAAGCTGAATTTTCATCAGCCATTACTCCATCTTCAGTGTCACATGATCCTTCAGAGATTATTCTAATATGTTGGAAGCAGTTGTGCTGCTGAATATATTTCATATATTGTTATTGAATATATTATTATTCAAGAATATCATTTACTTTTAGAAAATTGACTTTTTTTAAAGAAATTAATACTTTTATTTATCAGTGATCTTAAATTAATAAAAAGTGATAATAAAGAAATATAAAAGAACACATACTTTCCCTGAATACTATGTATTTTCTAATTTTATATAGTCGGTTTATTCCAGTTGAGTTGTATTGTTTTATAAATATGAAAAACTCAATTTATATTAGAGAAAATTCTATTGTCTAATCATTTGAGGAAAATTCATATTCTTCATATCAGAGGGGGGAAAGCCATAATGAATTGTTTTGTCCCAAAAATGTTTTCCAAACTAATGAAATTTATCTGATTGATTCCCTTTTCTTGTCATTCTCATTTAAATTCTATTTTAAAATCCTTTTTGAAATAGAAATATTTCAAAAGAGTCGCCAATTCAACTCAAGTGAATTTCATGAATTTGAACTCAGCCAATTTTTACAAAATAAAATCATAGTATTTGTGGAATGTTTAGCGCTGCTAAATATTTTTGTGGAAACTGTGATACATTTCATTTTTCCGGCTTCTTTAGTGAATAGAATGTTCAACAGAACAGAAATTATTTAAAATATTTTTTTAGATGATGTCTATTCTGTTTCAAAATCCTGTAAAGAGTGGCAGATTCGATTGAATTTGAACGCAGACAATTCTTAAATTCAGAATGTTGTACGCAAGTGAAGCATCCACACACAACGGAGAGCTGCAGCGGTAACACAGGGACACAGGCCCAGAGAGAGCTCTGACAAGCAGAGAATGAAGATTAAAACCACTGCAGGACACAAATTCTGCCATGTGATTGTGTGTATGTGTGCGTTATGAGAGCGGGGGAAAATGCTCCAAAGCGTTTTCCAGTTTGTGTGTGTCTGGCTTCGACTGGCAAAGAAAAATTGTTGTCACAAACTCTCCGCTCTCCATTTTCCAGTTGTGAACTGTTATTTCTTACAGAGTAAGCACTAACTTGCCGTAACAATCCACCCATATCTCTGCGGTACCAATCCTAGCATTCGGTTCAATACAGAGCGAAGCCCCTCCCTCGCGTGAATGAACAATAAGGCCCAAGCAGGGAGGGCGTGGAGCCATGCAGCCTCAGTGGGTTTAAATGAAAGTCATCCAGTGCATGCAGGACATCATAAGCAGACAGTGAAGAATGGCAGTGCTGTAATCTCTCTGCTGGGGAGCGGGATGGGACGGCGGCCAGCCGTAGTCAGCAAGCCGGGGGAAACGCGACTGCGGCAGCGCAGGCTCAGCTGTGATCATTGTGTGTGCTTACTCATTTCGGCGTGTGTTTGTCAAGCTCAGGTGTGGGCTATTACAGATATGTGTGTTACACTGAGTGAATGTGGCAGAGGCACCTGCTCTGTTTAAATGTTCCGTCTGTTTGATCTTAGGCCTGGAGCCCCACACACATGCACACCTCTCCTGGGGCTCTGTCTGTGTGGGTGAATCACACCAAAACATGCCCAGTTTCACCTTAAAATCAAAAGAAAAAAAAAATTATATTTTGTATAACAAAAATAAAGCCTTTTTAAGATTTTTGAATTGTGACGTTTTTTTTGTTTGTCTGTTTGTTTGTTTGTTTGTTTTTAGACATATTAGCACTTTTTTGATTTCTCATTTTTGGAAATTCCCATTGAAAATTCTGTCATCATTTACTCATCCTCATGTCATTCCAAACCCATAATAGACCACTAAACAGAAAATCTGTCAGTCCATCTGTCCAGGTTACCAAAACATAGATGATCCGGTAACACTTTAGAATAGGGAACACCTATTCACTATTAACAACGACTTTTCCCTCAATAAATTCCTAATTTGCTGCTTATTAATAGTTAGTAACTTAGTTGTTAAGTTTAGGTATTAGATAGGATTAGAGATGTAGAATAAGGTCATGTAGGATAAGGCATTAATATGTGCTTAATTACTACTAATACATGGCTAATATTCTAGTAATATGCATGCTAATAAGCAACTAGAAGGTCATAAAGGCAAAATGATTCCACATAAATTGAGCACTTTAATCCAAATATTTTGAAAAGATATAGTCGCTTTATATGATATACAAATTTAATTTGAGTAAATGATGGTAGAATTTTCATTTTTTGCACAAACAAACCCTTCATGGTGATTCTCATTTGATTCTCTGTACTTATTTATTTTATTTAATTTTACTTTATTTTTTTTCATTTAAGTGGATCAACTGGCAAGGGGAGTGTGTGTGAGTACTTTTTTCCTTTTTTTATTAAATCTATTTATTTATTTTGTTGTCATACCCCAATAAGGAGATACAAATATAAAATAAAAATGCTCTAAAAATAGACTGTAATATATAAAGAATATATATAACAAAATATACTTTATAGTTCATATTACATCTTTTTTCCACTTCACCTTATTGAAAATGAAGCATTTTTGTATTGATAATAAGAATTGAGGATAAAATTTGTTAATATATTGTCACAATACAGAAAATCGTAATGGCGTGACAATAGACATTTTCTTTAAGCCAAATAAAACTACTTCTTTTTATTTTGACTTTGAGGTGAATGGATGTTCTTGACTGGTTTTATGATTCACTCATATAGTCTGTGTGTGTGTGTGTGTGTGTGTAGGGTTGGGTCATTGAATTGCTTCTGATTTTTTATAAACCTCATAGGTTTCCCTAACACTCAAGTAAATCAGATTCTAGATCACATTTTAGAATCAGCAAGAATAATTCATTCGACCTGGGTCTTTTTTTTTTAATAAACTTGAGTTTCCCTCCCCCTGAATGAATTCATCTGGTTGACCTGGGGTTGATTTTTTTATGAAGCTTACCGGTGCCCATTTGGGTTCTGCGGCCTGTGTGAAAGATCTCAGTAGGTTTGAGAGAGGAGTGTGTGGTCACTGTATAGCCCGAAGTCTTCCCCTGGATCCACTAATGCGGTTCCCCTCCTCTCTCTCTCTTTTCTCTCCTCTAGACACAAATAAATAAGTGATATTTTCATTAATCCTTGCCTTCCTTCAAAATAATATGGTGTCTACTTCATAAAACATTGATGCCAATCTTTCATTATTCATTTTGGGGGTCCTGTTCTTTCGTTCCTGAAAGGAAATGAGAAATGGGGGGGTTAGACACAGAGTGACAGACTGGAGGGAAGGGAAGGATAACATGGTTGATGACAAGGCCAGGCAGAGTGGTGTTTTTGCATTATGTTTTATCTCCGTTCTGGCTGAATGCCATTTCCTGCCGGTGTTGGAGCTTATAGCTCAGGCAGGGCTGAGTAGCGAAGTGTGGAGAGGGAACACATATCCCAAACATATTTTCAGATTAACGAGAGCCCCGATCGCTCTGGTCCATCAGGTGACTCGCAAGTCTGAGACACGAACTGAACATCTTACCTTGTATGCAATAATAAACACGAATGCCAATATACTCAGTACAGTGGATCTTCTACTCTATACAGTATGTTTTATATGGAGGCGGCATTGAATGAATGATATTGATACATGCATCCCATATCCCGTTTGCATCTAATTTGTGGTTAGCCTAATGGATGCATGTGTGGAGTACATAAAAGGTCACTTTCTCCCCTTTCCCATGGCCCTTTGCCTTCATTAAAGACCACCATGAAAGCCTTTGCTATTGATTTGTGAGTTTCTCAAGGATGCACTTTGAACTCTCCCCCATTATGTAGAGATAATGGTTGTTTGCATGTAGTTTAGACCAGCTACGTGTAATTTGCGACCCCTGAGGTAACCACTCTGACGGTCACGTGGCAGAAAACCCTGCTGGAACGAGAATAGGTGTATGTGCTTTTGATAATGAGAACCTAATTTCCTAATGATGCTAAATGACAAGGATGGCAAACCATCCGTCAAGCTGCTCAGCAGGAAGAATGGACGAATAGGTCCTGTAAAAATGAAGGATATTAGAACTATGGAGTCTATGTTATCAAGCCTGACCAGAGCTCAGCGCCATTGCTGGAGATGAAGGGCCTTATATGCTTAATTAGCCTGTGGTTTGGGGGACAACAAGTCAGAAATGATTTATACTAAACTATTTGTGATTTCAAAAATGTGTTCTTCCTCTCTGAATTAGAGAGAAATGTTTTCGGTATCGACCTGCGAGGTGACGAAAATATTTCTGCTAAATTTTCTGTAATAATAGTAAAGGTTAATTACTCTTTTTTCCCCCCTCCTGTGTAATTACTTTAAGTACAGTTTCACAGCACAAAGGGAAAAGCTTATTAGCACAGGCTAATTAGCACAACACCGTCACATTTTCACGGAATCGCACATATCATAAACAAAAGATTCTATAGCTCCACCAGCAGCGTATGCAGTTATTCTGATTTGTACGTGTTCCAACAACAAACCAACATTATTGACTTTATAAGCGGTTTCGATCCCTGCTGCATCAGCTTCATCAATCGTACAGACTCTTAGCAGATGCGTGGCTGTACTTTACATCCGGAAGACGGAGCAAGGGAGGGAGAGAAGGAGAGGTTATACTCAGTCAAACTCGTTCAACCCTGCACGTACCTGCCCGGTGTGCGGCGAGCCGTTATGAATTTGCATGCAGAGGTGCTATATGTGTAAATGGCTTTGTAGAGCTCCATCGCGCTGAGTGATTTACCTTTACTGCATAATGCCGCAGTTCCAGCTTCTCCTTCGCTGTTTGCAGCCAAAGTTCTCTCTCCCTCTCCTCAGTAAGTAGTAATCTGTCACTCGTCTAATACAAGAATGAGAGACAGAAAGCAGGGAAGTCGCCATTTTAATCTCTCAAGCAGAAATTAAAGCCCACGCGACGTCCTCTGGCGAGCTCATAGAAGAAGAATTACAATCGGCTTTACTAATCTACTTTACTAATCGATTTCCATCAGTTAACTGTTTGAATTGTTCTCCCTCCATGAGGGTTTTACTATTTTCTGCTGAATTATAATGCACTTTGTTAATAGTTGGTTTGACTTTTACCAAGGAAGTTTCATAAATGCAGAGACGTTTGGCTTTGACCATGTGTGTGTAGCCGGTCGTGTGGCTCATGCAGGCGGTCTTTTTCCAGTACCCAGCTGCCCCTGCTTTCACACTTGCATCTACTCACACACCTGTCAATCAAACACATTTGCTGAGGTGCCACTAGACATTTGAGACTCTCTGGTTCCTTGTTTATCTTGTTTTGTATCTCATGTTGTTCTCTCCTCCTGAGTGCAAATCCACTAAACTATATCTTCAGACATCAGATTTGAAATTTGAGGGATCTCGTCACAACTGTTGTATTTCCATTTCTATTCTAATCTAATCAAATCTATTAACATATTTACTGACCTATTGCTCGAGACTTACTGATATAAAAATTATAATTAAACTTTATTTGGAGTACTGCTTAATATTAAACTTAAAATGTGTTTTAATGTTATTGTTGATGCAGATTGTATGATCTTTGAATAATATCAGTCTTTAAATGCAAGATTTCTAAAGTGTACCTAAAGTATAGTTGCAATAGTTCCACTTTAGCACAATCAAATATACTTCAGTATAGCTTTAGTTGGACTTCAGCACTTATATTTTTATATTTCTTTTCTTTTGATTCTGTGGTGAAATTTTACCCATTTTTTTATTTTTCCATCGCTTTGAACAGATCCAGAACAGATATTAATAATTATAATATAATTTTCTCTGAGATCCACTTACAATTAAACTGTGCACCAAAAACAGTAAAGCAATTTCATTTTACATGACCATTTTACCATCTCTCTTGCCCTCAGAAACAGGTTGTTTTTGCTATATGTAACTGACCTCTGTTCTGATTGGTGAACCTATTTGTCCCTCCATTTGCATCAATGTCAAAGCCATTGACAGTTTTTACAGGTAGTCGGGGTGGACTGGGAATGGTCTGTGTGGACAGTTCTAATGAACTGTGTCTTCTATATATAGTAGTACATTTAACTTCTCTAATTCCAACAATAAAAATAATTTTGCATGATAAGTGCCACTTTGTTTTGTAATGAGTGTTAAAACTGCAAGGCTGGGCAGAGTCCTGTGTCTCCTGCCCTCACAGAGACATGGCCGGTTGGCTGGTATGTTGTTCTCTGGATGTAATTGAGATGTTTCTGAGGCTCCAGTGTGGCATGTGGCACTGAGGGACAGGCCAAGAGCACATGGGGAAAAGAGAGCATGGTGCTGTCTGTCTGCCTGAGACAAGATGACTTGGGTCAATTCAATAAATACCATGACCAATATACCCCCAAACATACATACCTCCCCACAACTTCCCCTCTGCCCCTGCACTCGTACACACTCCGTCTGAGAGCCTGTGGCGGGGAAGTTAATTGGCAGCATCTGCTGTCTAGGAGACAGCATACCCTCCCAAACCCCCTGCACCCCCCCGGGCATCTGGAGACACCAGCCTGGCTGTGGGCACCAAAAGTGATGGGGGGTGAATGGGGTAGAGAGCGAGAGAGAGGCAGAGATACAGAGAGCAAACTTGCAGCTGGCACTCTTGCCAGCGGGGATGTGGTCAGACAGGCTGGCAAGCTGTGCAGGCAGGGACGCCCCCAAGGGACAGATGGTTTACAGATCTGGACAGGACGCAAGGAGAGAGAGAGATGAGATCCTGACAAATGCAAAAAATGACTTGTTTTAAAGATTAAAATGCAGCACTTAGAATTTGGCAGTATAATTAATTTTACACAAATAGGATGAGCCATCTAAATTCTCATTTTTTGATAGTTCTAGGCTTTAGACTTTCAGGAGTAATAGAAGCATTACTGAGATGAATGATGCTGCTATAGATTTGTGTGCAGTAGAAGAATTGATTAATATGCAGTGGAATTGTTTAGTGTAGGATAGTGAAAGTTACATGACACAAGATTCTGAGTAACTGGAAAAGGAAAGTGGTCATCATATTTGATGTTTAAAATATAGCTTTGTAGATTTTGAACAGTGAGATCTATTAACCAACACAATCAATTCTGCTTTTTAAATATGGTGTAAAATATGTTTCAATGAAAAATAGCTACAAAATAGTTTTTCCTATGGAAGCTTGTTTCTGCCACTGAATTTAAAATAAAGTAATTAAACCTTTTCAGAATTGTGAGATATAAACTCGCAACTTTGAGAAAATTTCAGAATTTATTTCCCCTGGTACTGCACTTTTAAAACTCGCAATTGCAAGTTTTTAACTTACATTTCTGAGAAAAGGAGTTGTGGTTATGAACTCACAAATTGCTATAACAACTTTAAACTTTAATTTTATTTCTCACAATTTATTCTGCAATTCTGACATTATAACTCACAATTGCGAGTTTATATCTCACATTTCTGAGAAAAAAATGTCTTTTCATCTTTTTTTATTTTTATTTCATTCATTCATTCATTCATTCATTCCGTGGCAGAAACCAGCTTCCATCCACTCATTTTAAATGGAAAATAATGCTGAAAGACACATGCATTGGCAGATATTGGTAAAAATATAATGTTGCATAGCTATAATTGCCTGTTTTATCCTCAGAAATTCCAACTGTACTTTTCTCATTTAATTTGATTAGGTCATTTAACTGGATTTGTACAGCCACCATATTGAGCCTCACAGTTTCTCCCATTGAGATTTCTACGAGTGTTCCATCTCTTCCTCTTCTACTGTGTCTGCTTTGACTCACCAGCCCTCTGACCTTCATCCGGCTTTTACCTCTGTCTTGCGCTGATATCACTTCCTTTGAGACCTTATTTAGCCGAGTGTGTCATTGTTTTGATCTCGCAAGAGTCACCTTGTGTGGTATTGGACAAAAAAACACAGCTGACATCATCGCCGTCCCTGCTTACGTTACAATAGCAAACATCACCGACTTACCGGCATGCATTGACATCACTCAGGTCAAATCCAGCTGCCCATTCATCTGATGAAAAACAGATCTACTTATTAATATGAAACCCTCAGTGTCCAGCTAATGTACAACTGTGGGGTTTTTTCCCAGAAAGCACTATTAGATTACGTAGTTGAAAACTGCTTTTGCACGCCAGCGTATATGAACACTTTTCCTGTTGACTGTGAGAAAGACAAATCAGAAGTGATATTGTGGTGGGTTTATGAGGAGAGTAAACCCTATCACTGTCTGCTCTCAGCATCCTAACACCAGCACTGCCCGGGGCTACATTAGCCGGTGGGCCGCACCCTACAATACTACTTCCTGCTGTATGATCTCAACCTGGACCTGATGCTCACATCTAATGGAGCTAATATGGATGGATTTCAGCTTGTATCTCTGCCATCTCACTTGCATCTCCCTCATCCCTCTGTTTTTCCATCTCTCAGTCTATCTCAGCGCCATCTCTGTCAGTGTCTCTGTGTGTGTATGTACATGTGTGTGTATGAGTGGAGTAGAGATGGAGTGCAGACTGGCGCCAGGCTGTCTCCTTGGGTCCACTCCACCTACTCTGCTGATGCAGTCAGCCAACACATCTCAGCCGTCCCCTGGGAAAGACGAATAGAGGAAGAGAGGGAGGGAAAAGAGATGGCACACCTGCATCAGAGCATCCCTTCTTCTCCCCCTCAACTCGTTTCATTTTACAAACACTTCCGTACTGTGTTTTTGTCATGTGAAGTGTCACCATCCCAATAATCAGGCTTTGACGTTCTGATTTTATGCACAAATATTAATATAAATATTATATTTATACATAAATTTTATTTATATTTATAAAGTGCTGTATTTATATTATATTAGGCCCCGTTTACACTAGTGCGTTTTTGTTTTAAAACGGCGTTTTAGAATGAGAAAACATCCTCGTTTACACTGCTGCATTTCAGAAATGATCTCCGTCTACACTACACAACTGAAAACGCATATCACATGACCATTCATGCAGGTACAACCATAGTGGAGCGGTCGAATGGGGAATCAACCCATACATATCTATGGGTACAACAATGAGCATGATGCTATTGTTTACACAGAGCGAATGTAAGCAGCCATGCCATCGTTTTCAAAAGTCTCCGTTTTGGTCTGTTTACACTGAAACGCAACCCCAGAGTTTTCAAACTAAAACGGGGTCTTTTCGACCTCGAAAACGCCGGAGTTGTGTAAATGATAGCCGTAACGTAGCAAAAGTTATGCGTTTTAAAACTAAAATGCACTAGTGTAAACGGGGCCTTAATGTAACATATATTTAATTGTAATATAATTAATACAATATTTAATATATTTTAATCTTTATATTAATATGAATTAAAAACATAAATATTAATACTATTACCAATACTGACTGTAGCCCTTTCACACAATAATACCTGTAAATTGTAGTAAAATTACCGGAATTACTTTACTGGTAAATACAAAAATGCGCTGTTCACACAGGCAGCGATGTTCCGTCTTTTTACCGGTAAAGCACCAATCACACATCTATTTCAACATCATTAACCAGAAATGACCTCTTAACGGCTGCGCCTCCCGGTGTTGTGTTTGTAAACATGGAGGAGACATTGTATAGACGATTTCAAACCGAACTACACAGCGCAGAGTAAATGCGTCATGTGCGTCAAAATGTTATGATTGGCACAGAGTAGAGGTCTTACGTGAGCGTGTTCTGAAATCGTAAGTGCACATATCGGTAATCTTC
Source organism: Tor tambroides (assembly GCA_021397915.2). Taxonomy (NCBI): domain Eukaryota; kingdom Metazoa; phylum Chordata; class Actinopteri; order Cypriniformes; family Cyprinidae; genus Tor; species Tor tambroides. The sequence continues at coordinate 35,377 of JAFVLL020033343.1, read as the reverse complement.
ATTCTGCGTTCACACAGCATTATACCGGTAATTTACTTTTAATGTTACAACTTCCTGTACTGGTAAATTGCCGAAACGAATTTAATGGTAATTTTGAAAAGATCCTATTCACACATGATCTCTTAATGGTAATTCACCAGTAAAGACTTCATGTGTGAAACGGGCTTGTGAAGAACATTAGTCATCATCCCAGTAATCAGGCTTTAATTATCTGATTTTCTTGTACACAAATATGAATTATTATTCATTTACATATACTTATTACAGTCCATGGTTGTAAATTTTGTTTAATTAATATGTTGGTAATATTTGTATATTTAATTAATTATTTGTTCATTTAAAAATATATTAATACTGTTACTAATATGGACTGTGAATGACATTTGTCACCATTTCAATAATTAGGCTTTGATGTTCTAATTTTCATATGCTTAAATATTAATGTTAAATTAATAATATTATAATATAATGTATTTTTTCATTATTTAAAAAATCTATATAAAATAAATAATGAAAATAATGTAAAATGTATTAATAATCTTTTTAAAATTTCAAAATATTAATATTAACATTGCTAAGCAGTTGTTATAGTGTTTTGACAGTATTTAGCACATTGCTATGGGGTTGCTATGGTTTTCTGGGTGGTTGTTTGGTGTTTGTTAGGTGACACCCAAATCTCTGTGTGTCTGTTCTGTTTTCTAGATATGACTTGAGTCCCGCCTTCAATGTAAAGCTGGGCATATGAGCAATTTCTGAGTCGTACGATTCTTTTTTGAGTCAGGATGACTTTCTGCTTTGCTGTGCGTCATTTGCCGTGCAGTGTGCAGGGGGCAATGAGAGGCAAATAATAGCAGGCAATCAGATGTGAATGATGAATTTCGATGAAGATTACACAGTTGTGGGTTTGGGTGTCCCATGTGATTATTTCACAAATATAGTGAATATACTTTACATCACATGCGTTTCACTTGTACAGTGCCTAGTAAAAAAGTAATACATTTAAAATACATTTGTTTTATTCTAAGTATAGTTCACGTATTTACTGACATTTCACAAGAGACTTACTGATATAAAAATTATAATTAAACTTTATTTGGACTACTACTTGTGCACAATGCACATTTCTTAATATTACACCTAAAATGTTTCTATTGATGAGGATTGTATGATCTTTGAATAATATCAGTTTTTAAATGCAAGATATTTAAAGTGTACCTTGCAATAGTTTGACTTTAGCACAATTAAATGTACTTCAATATATCTTTAGTTGGACCTCAGCACTATTTCCACACAATAAAAGTGGACTAAGTACAAAATTAGTTGTTCCAGATTAGCAGACTTTGGGCCAGTTTTACTAACAGCGTGCGCCAGCGCAAACTGTCTTTTGGCGTTAAAATAGTAGTCAGGTTTTACTAAAGACGTTTAGTGAAGAATTAGCGCTGAAAAGGCGTGAACACAGTTATTTTTGTGCCTGACCTTATTTAATATGCATTTCTAGGAGTTTCCCTTTCAGACACAACATTTATGGGAGGAGAGTATTCAAATGAATCACACAACACGATTTACTAACATTTGCGCTCGTCAAATTACTGATATTTGCACCATTATTTAACACCCAAATAAAGCATGTCTTAAACTATTTTGCGCTTGAAGTGGCTGCCATTATGGTTGCTAGGAGGAGGCACTGCAGAGAACGGAGAGCGCGTGGTAGAAAGGAGAGGATTTTTTCCCACACGTATTAATTTATTTAGAAAGCAAGAGGAACACATTGTCCAAACATATCATTTGCCAAGCCATATTATTTTTAATTTGCTTCAGGAAATAAAAGACGACTTGGAACCCCCAACTAGGAGTAACGCAATACCAGGTCTATCAAAACTTCTTGCAAACCTTCATTTTTTGGCCTCCGGTTCTTTTCAGTGTACTGTAGCTTCTTTATTTCTTTATTCTTTGTTTGACTACGCTAATTTGCGCTGCACTTGGTATATTGCGTTGGTCTATATGTAAATGAGATGTTGTATCTGTGTTCCTTAATTTGTGTGTTGCTAATAAATCACCCGCAGAAATTTCCACGCCCATCGGAGCTCTTTTAGAATTGCACTCTCGCACTAATTTGCCCTGTTGAGTAAAACTGGCCCTTAAAGTTGTAGTCCAATAGTACAACTGCAGGGTATTTTTATTAAGTACATAAATATGGAAATGTTTTTGTAGTATACTTAGCACGAAATAGATATATTTAAAATGAATTTTAGTATATTTATTTTTTCACTAAGTGTGAGAGTTAGTATGTGCAATTTCAGCAATATTTTTTTTTTTACATTGTATGCCCTGCTTAACTCTGTTATTTTTCAGCAGTTTTATTGTCCTCCAAACTCTGATCAATTAGAAAAGCAGTAGTACACCAGTTTTCAACAAGCCTCGTGATCTGAGGTACCATTCATGTCCACAACACACATGCTTGCACCACTAATGATGAGTTCCAAACAAGTTATCCAAATCCCATCTGTTATTGTTCAGACAAACAGGTAGTCCCGACCCAAAATCACACCAGAAGTTGACACATCGAGCCGCTCAAACAAGCAAAATATTTTGCAAGCACCATAAGGATGAAGTGTTTACACTCCTTGGGGAAATTATCCTATGAATAGCTTACTTATTGCACGGGATAGCAAAAGGCATTTCAACATTACCTTCACCTTCAAGTAAACAGCAGAGTAGATTTTTACTCAAATAACTAAATGTGTGTAATGGGAATTCTGACGACACCATCTGTGCCCTCATAATCTCAGACGTCCCAGTAGGCCAGGGGGGTACTCAGGTGGGGAAAGTCGGCAAAACCACGGAAAACCGACACGTAAACACATACACAGACATTCACACCAGGGCACCTCTTAGACGTCACCCTGTCTGGCTGTTATTACCCTCTTTTCTCTAATGCACACCTGCCTCCACCTCCTACAGTCTGCATATGGATGTGTGTACGTGCCCTGTGTGATTTCTGCCCCTGTGCCCCATGAGGGGGCATGGCGACATGTTGGCTGGTTCACAGGGCTCATCTGCTCTATGATAATTACCCCAGACATCCCTCAGCGCAGCAGGGCAGCTACTTACCACTGTGGGGTCACACTTATGCAAACACACACACATACACACACAAGCATTATATTACCACTGTTAGCCACTGCTGGATGAGGCTCGCTATAGCCTGATCACTATACACACACCCTCACACACAGGCACACCATTACGCCGCTGCTACAGATGGGATGAGCCACCTGGGACATGCAGCCCCGCGTTGGGGTGTTGTGGAGTATTTTACTGATGACGCATTAGTGGGTGAGAGAGGGAGATCTCATGAGCCTCATTGTGTGCAGGCAGACAGGGTGTGGCCCATGTTTTTTCCCCCCTTTTTATAAGTGTGATGTAAGATGAGTCATTTTGGATTAAAGGGTGGGTCAGTTCTTTGAGGCCCTAAACACAAGATCTATGGCCATCTACTGGCCAAGGAAAGAGTTTTCTGTCAGTGCTTTCTGATGTTCATTCATTCACCTTTGTGAAGTGTAAAGGGTGAGATGTTAGCAAAAGATTTTTATTGTTTTGGAGTAATTTATGCTCACCAAGGCTGCATTTATTTGATCAAAAATACAGTAAAAACTGTAATATTGCAAAATATGATTACTATTTAAAATAACTTCTATTTTTCTGTTTTAATATATTTTAAGTTATTCCTGTGATGCCAAAGCTGAATTTTCAGCAACCGTTACTCCAGTCTTCAGTGTCACATAATCCCTTCAGAAATCAATCTAATATGCTGATTTGGTGCACGAGAAACATTTCAAATATTTTTGTGGAAACCGTGATACATTTTTTTTAAAGAATGAATAGATAGAAGATGAATAGAAGGTTCAAAAGAATTTTCATTTTTGTGTCTATATGCAGAGTATATATCTGGTATGATTAGCTAAATTTGCAGGCATTTACAGCTCAGGTGATTGACTCAAAAAGTTAAATAAGGTAAGAAACAGATTTCAAATCACATACTTCTGAACAGTTCTGCACCAGTTGAGCAACTGCCATTGAGATGAATAAGACTGCTAATGGTTAGCTTTCTCCATGCATTATAAACGTCTTTGAATGTAAGTGTTATTAGGTAATAGTAGGGATTTTGGATTCAAGCTTTTTTTATTTTATCAATTTCAGTGCATTTATGTGCCTGCGATTGCATGGTTAGAAGCGCTTCAGGCTCTCGAAGTTGATTCGTAATGAGAATCTGTGCTGTTGACCCTCTGCCTGTGCTCTCTGTCTGTGGATGTTGCTTCTTATAGCATCAGTATAGACACTATAGGGAAATCTCATCTCTTCCCACACACAGCCAATGACAGGGGCCGCACTAGCCACCTGCACACTGCTGGAGCCATCCGTTAACCAATTATCTGAAGATTACTGTTTTCATGTTTGTTCGAATTTCCTTGCGCTTGTTTGTTTGTTTTTCATTTATTTAGTGCCCATTCATTTCCATGTATTTGCATATGGGCCTCAGTTGTTAATGTCCATAAACCTTAGTGAACACTACAAGACAGAAGCTTGTCACCCTTTCATGTCTGTAACAGCCCCAGATCATAATGCACTCCATGTATGCTTGTGAGTCACGCTCGTAACTATGTTTCCAAAGTTGTTTGAAATCTGACTGACCTGCCAGGTGTGCACACTGTCTCCGGCAAGCAAGAGAAATGAACAATATGCATAGAAGAGAGACAGATGATATGTATGCCTGAATAATAGGGCAAGATGGTGGAAGATCCTGCTGTTCAAAAACTCTGTGCTTTTACTGTTTATTTTACTTAAAAAAATGTTATTCATGTTAAATACTAAATCAAATATGTTATTAATATGAAGTTATTAATTATTTATAGGCCTGTTGTTTTAATTGAAACCATGTTGTAGTGGCAGTAGACTAATTATACAGATTGAATGATTCCCCAATTTGGCCTATAGGTAATGTTGAATAATGAACGTGTTTTAAATGTGCATCTAATTCATGGAATTCTTAAATAATTACTTGAATTATAATAATGATTAAATTAAATAATATGCCAGCAACAAATGGGGGTGTCTTACCTCAAAGGTCTCATTTTTAATTTTCACTTAATAAAATCTATATATTTTAGATCATTTAACCTCAGACTGTTCAGATAAATCTTATTTGTTGGTGTTCAGATCAGAGTTATTATAGTTAACTAAAATTATTTAAAAAATAAATAAAACCATATTTCATTTCAGCCATTAGACAAGGCAAAAATTCAAATTTTCTTTAAGTTTAACTTAAAGTACTAAAATAACTAAAACTATATAGACACATTTAAAAAAAAAACTTCCAAATTAAAATATAAAATCTAATTCAAAATATTAAAACTATAATATATCAATGATACTAAAATAATACTGGTTCAGATGTAATCCTGCGGCTCATTTTTCTCCGTCATTTTTATGTCCTTTAAAGTAATTTTCAATGCAAAAACGACCACACACTTCCTCTATGTTGTTTGTTGACTTGACATGTTGTCTAGAATCGACTCTTGCATTGCTGTGTGAATGAGTTCCCTATAATGGTGCCCTATAATGCCGGCAACACGGCAATAAGTGGAACTGTGAGTGTCTAAAAGTGGGCAGGGCAGCAAGTTCCTGTTTTGCAGTGTGTACTAAGTTTAAAGTAAAATAAAAGGGCCTGTCCTTTATGTCAGGATGTGTTTGTGCCAGCCAGCGCAGCATTAACGTGCCCTATGCAGAGCTGCCATATTGATTAACCACTTACCATTTAGCCTTTATAGCTCCTATAGCCTTTGGTGCAACTTTCTGTATTTTGTTCAATAGTAATGAGTGCCAAATCTCTCCAGCTCCCCTGTACGCAGGCCGCTTAATCTCACAGCTAATCTGAACACTGACACACCCGGGATATCCGTATCCTCGCTCCGTTTAGTTTTTAAGACAGGCCAACGTGTGGTAGTGCATCTGAATGTGCCGTTTGCCATTCCAATGTTCTAGTATTATCCACCCAATATCACCCCAGAGGTGCCCGGACGCTCTTTTTGGCGGGCAGCAGTCGTAAAGAGCGCTAGGTTGGAATATATTAGCCTGAGAGTTTGTCTCTTTCTCTCTCTCAGGGGTGTACGTTTATGATCTGAGCTGTAATGAGTGGATGATTTACGAGCTGTGAAGGCAGTGTGATGGCCAGGGCTCTTAGCGCTAATATTACACGTGTCCCCCTGCGCTTGTGAAGAGCACTGCATCTCAGACTCCAACACACGTGTGTGTCTGTGTGTGTCAGTATGCTTAGTGCACGCACTTGGCATGTTCAGCCATGATACAACTCAATAGACAAGCTCATGCTATTCTGAAGAATTCATAAACACTTGAGCTCAAATTCAGCTGTGCATTTCAATCTAGTGAGGGTAATAGATCACGATAGACTCCGATTTATTCTGTCACTGCTTATTAAAGACAATAAACCCCTATAGGCTCACTTAGCATCAGTAAAATAAAACGCTGTGCTGTAATCAATATTAGGAGCCTCTTGTAATTCATTTTTGTTCCGATGCCTTCTTAGAATGAGACTAATGTAAAAAATCTAGTAGATGTTAAACACTGAAACTTTGAAACAATTTTCACTGAGAATTGAGCTGGTAATCTTCACAAATTATTACTAAATGACGAGCAATACATTGAATTAAAATCTTAAAATTAAATCTGAAGTAGGTTTTCTTGTAAAATGTACTTCAGTCATTTTTGTTTTATTTACTTCAAAAAGCAATTTTTGTCAGTTAAGGTTAGCAAATCTGGTTTGTCAGTGATGTTTGGATCACTTAAACAATTTTTTAAATGACATTGGAATATTAAATCAAATAACCATTTTACATTATTGTGGGAAATATTAGACCACAGACTTGTTACTGAAAATGTTAGATTCATGGATCTTGTACATCCATTTTTTTTCAAGTGTTTGGTATTCTGCATTGTTATTGCAAATTCTGCAGATTTGTGGCCAAGATTGTAGCAAAAAATTACTTTTGATAGTTATAAGTTGAAAACTATAACCAATCAGTAATGTTTTGCATCAAATGCCATTGTTTTTTGTGTTTGTTTTAGCAAAAGTCTTTCTGAGAATTTACATTATAACTGTATAATTTCTAGCTTGTATATCTTACTTTTTGAAGATATAAAGAAAAAAACATTAAATTTATTTGATGAAAAACGAAAGAAAAGTCCAATTTCTATCAATTCTAAAAATACTAATAAAATAACAATTTACCAACTCTGGGCAGAAAAAATGAGTAAAAAAAAAATCCATAGACTCAAGTCATATCTAGAGTCCAGAATATCTTGGAGACCTGGCAACCGCCGTCATGACTTGTATCTACTATGATTAACCAACACAATATACAATGTCTACCCTCCTCCCTAAATTGGCTAATTTGGACCCCAGCTCCTAGATTCATTCTGCTATCTCTGATCCTCCACATCCATTCAACGCTCTTCACCATTTAGAGAATCACACAGTGAATTCGCACGCCAAAAACCCCTCATTTCAAACATACCATCGCACATGGACAGCTCGACCACAAAGCAAGTGAGGTTGCTTAGTAACTGTGCCATCCAGTGCTATTCTCCAGTCTGATTCATGTCCCAAATGATAGATCAATCACAGGAGGGCCACTCCACTCCCTCTGCCTCTCACATTACGGCAGAAAAATCCAGAGAAAAGAAATGGTATCAAATGTAAAACAATAAATGCATTAGAAGAGGGATCGCTTGTTTGAGCAATAATTACACAATACGGGCCTACGTCCAAAGTCAAAAGAGCCTGCGCAGATCTGAGAGTATCATTGTCGTGATGAAATGTAATATCCGTACGTGTAATAGATCGCCTTTTTTTCTTCAACTGTTTTTGTCAGGAGGATGAGAGAAGAATCGTGGCACTTGACAGCTTCGTGCTCATATTTGAAACCATTTAACACCTTCACAACATCAAGCAGATGACAGCCAGTGCTCTTAGAAGAATAGGGGAGGGCGACAAACGCCGAGCGAGAGAGACGGAAAGAGTCAGAGAGACAGGAGCCACTGAGATGACCTCTACGCTTGATTGATTTGAGAATATAGACAAGATGTCCCGCTCCGTATGAAATCTAGCAATTTTCCCCCTCGTCTAGTTCCCTTCAGAGGGAAGCCGACAGCCGCCGTGGCATCAAAGGCCCCGTCGTGTTCCTGCTAACGGAGTTGAAAAGCGCCGCGATGGGGAATGACACCTCTGTTTGGGCCGGCCCGTTTAGCTAACAGCACACGTGCACACACACACACACACACACACATGAAAACAGAGATACAAGCGCTATTCGGCGATAGAGCAGTCCGCTCGAGTTGAAGAAACTTTAGGTTTATTTAGCAAGTTATGAAAACTCTTTCATTTTTAAAGTCCATGACCTTGAGCTTCAGGCGCTGACCTTTTCTCTATATCGAAAGAGAACCGAAGAGCAGCAGCTCGCTGTGTGTGTGTGTGTGTGTGTGTGTGTGTGTGTGTGTTCCTCAGGGTGGGGAGTGTGTATAAAAGGCAGAGGCGTTTGGTGGGCAGCTCAATTGTTAAGCTGTGTGTGTGTAGGTTATTGTCCGCCGGCCTGTTTTTTTTTTTCCCCCCTCAGACACACAGCGAGATAAATGTGTTTTGGAACGGGGGCATTGTACCACATCCACCAGCACAGGGAGGCATGGGGCACTATCATTTAGATAAAACAAATTACCAACAGCCACAACGAGAGAGAGAGAGAGAGAGAGAGAATGATAGAGGGGAGAACATACATTGCAGTGAAGATAGAAAAATGCCCAGCAGGTTCGAGATTCACCAGGCTCTCTCTCTCTATCACATAGAGGGGCAACACACAAAGCTATTTTCTCTGGCCAATAGCGGCGCAGCGGCGCGGGAAAGGCGAGCAGTAAATTCCCGCTGGGTAATTAAAATCAATAGCCACGACTCGCTCAGTAGCCAACAAGGTCAAACGCTGGAGAGGAACCGGGATAATGCCCAAACAGATAAATAAAAAAATTAAGTGAGGTGTCACGCTGTTTCATTAACCCTGCGTGGGGAGAGGTGTGTGTGTGTGTGTGAGGGCTAATGTCTGCTTGGCAGGGTAGTCAGGGTGCACGGCAAACAGCCGCGGGTCCTGAACCTAACCCCACTCAAAAGAAGGCCAAATACTGCAGCGAGCACAGCTGACCCTGAGCATGAGACTCACACATACAGTATACACATATACATACTCTATATACACAAATGTGCATGTATAGAAATTAAATATATTTGAAATTAGAAAATATGGAAGTTGAAGATTTAGCTGTTTAAGGACCATTTTATCTTTGGTGTTCAAGAAAGATTTCTAATGATTATCAAGGTGAAATATTTTTGAGGAAACTGATTTAATTCTTCAGGGTTCTTTGATGAACAGAAAATTTAAAACAGCATTCATTTAATATAGAAATGTTTTTGTAACATTATAAATCCCTCAAGGGTCACTTTTGATCAGCTTCCTTCTAATGTCCCTGCGGAATAAAAGTATTAATTTGTTTAAAAAAAAAAAAATATATATATATATATATATATATATATATATACATATATATATTATATGCATAGTTTTCTAATATAATGTTATATGTTTAATTTATTTTATTTTTCATTGCAAATCATAACATCATCTTAAAAATGAATTAATTTCACAATGTTTTAGTATCCTTTTGAAGAGCAGTGCATATCTCATGGTGTTTATTGAATGCTTTTATTAAAAACAAATACTGATTTTCAAAATGACAGGAATAGTAACGGTAGATGCATTACGGTAATTAGAATAAGGGGATAAAATATGCCTAATTGCCTTAAAAATAATAGTAATCATGAAAAATATTTTAATGGTCCTAAATGTAGGCCTTGTTTTGATTGTGCACAAAATGTATTTATTTATTTTCATTTTTGGAATCCAGACTGCCTTTGTGAGATTTACACACAAATTTAGGTTTAGCTGTGTCTATTCAAATGAATCAATTACTGTATATCTAATAATTGTTTCTAAAAATGAATAATGGTTTTGGTTTGTGTTTTTAAGTGACATTTGAGCTTAACATTGTGTCTGTGAGTGGGATGAGTGTGTGTTAAGATGTAAGTAACAGACAGCGAAGGGTCATGAGTTTGTGCGTGATGTAGTATATTTGTCGCCAAGCCTGACATGCGTTAGAGATCATGTAATGTGTCAGTGAGTGTGTGTTAGCACTAGAATGTAGTTTGGACCAAGCAGGCACCTGTCCTGTGTGTTAACTCTCTTTTGAGACCCGTAGAGATACCAGTCCCCCAGAGGATTTCTCAGCTTGATCGTTCATTTGCTGTCTTTTCCTCCACAGAGAAGAGCTAATTCACTTTCATTTCGGCTCAGCGGTTCACTTTGTTCAGGTAGCAGAGGAGTCTGGGAATGCGTGTGTGTGTGTGGATGATGCTCTGTTATGTTGGATTGCACTGTGTGTGGCTGTTTCATATCTGCATAGTTTTACATACAGTAGCTTTATTTCTTGCGGGGTTCCTAATGAACATCAGGGTGGAGCATGCTCTTTTAAACGGCCAATCACTATGCTGCACCCGAGGGGCTTGCTAATACAGGAAACAAGCTAAGCAATGTTGTATGTTGGTTGCTGTAATCTGCCTATCTTGACAGCATTTGGAACAGGCCTATGATTCTTTAAAACGATACTTATGTAGCTAGCTCACTTTTGAAAAAAAAACAAAAAAAAAAAAAACGGGCATATACTGTACCTGTAACATTTAGTTCCATTTTGCATGTTTCTAATATAATGCAATGCGATTTTATTTTATTTAAATGAATGAAATGAGTATCACTGTAAAAAATTATCATGATTTTAACGGTAAAAAAACTGTGAAAATGCTACAGTAAAAACTTTTTAAATGGTTAAAGGAAAGTTCCTGTAAAATTTACAGGGAAAAACCGTAAACTGACATTCCCAGAATTCCCTGCGTTGCATTTCAAATTCTGTTTGAATTTGATGTTTTTTCTTTGAAATAACTATGTTTCTTCTTAGTTTTTTCTTATCAGTTATCTAATGTTGTTAAATTAATGTTTATAGCATATTTCAGTTTAATGAGTCTCACCATGATGGTGTTTAGTGCTTGTGTGAATGACACTGTGCACCTTCTATACATGTTATTATTTAAAAGCTGCTTGTGATGGGCTTTGGTTCATCATGTGACTTTCTCATCACCTGCAAAACCTGCATTTGGTGGTTATCAGTGTATTTCAAAGGTACAAAACAGATTTCAGTACTTTAATAGGTTGGTATATTAACATTATATCAGTTCAAGAAATTATGGTATTTAACTGTAAATTTAAGTTAAAACCGTAAAACCTAAAACGTTATTACCGTATTTTTTACGGTACAATTCCGGCAACCACAGCTGCCAGTTTTTTACTGTAAATTTTACGGAATTTTTTTTACAGTGTATGTTTTGTAGTTTTAGACTGATGGCGATCAATGTCATTAAAATATTGACGTAGATTAATGCAGAATCAGAAATATTTCTTATTCATTTTATATCATAACCTTTCTTAATATTAAAATGTTTCAAATCCTAAAACATATATTACCAGGTTTAAGTATAAGATTTTGAATCTCATATTTTCAAAATAGTCTCAGGCTTTTGCATTTTTCAAATATAGGCCTATAATGCAACATTTTATTTTATTATTTCATTCTATTTATTTTATATTACTTTATTTATTACAGAATGTTTTAGTAGTTTGTCATATTTAATAATAGTGCAGAGTCAGAAATATTTCTTATTCATTGTACAAATATAATTGTTCTTAATATTAAAATATTTGAAACCCTAAAACTTATATTACCAGGTTTACATGGGAATTTTGAATGTCATATTTTCAAAATAGTCTCAGGCTTTTGCATGTTGCCTTTTTTAAAAAATACATTTTATTTTATTCATTTTATTTTACTTTATATTTTTTATTGCAAATCATAATATCCAGTTAATGAATAAATAAATTTCACAGTGTTTTAATAGTTTTAGCTTGATGGTGATCAGTGCCATAAATTTGTTTATTTCAGTATTAAAATAGTGACATAGATAAGTGCAGAATAAGAAATACTTTTACATCATAACTTTTTTTAATATTAAATTGTTTGAAACCTTAAAACTTATATTACCAGGTTTACATGGGGATTTTGAATCTCATATTTTCAATATAATCGCAGGCTTTTGCATTTATTAATGCAACATTTTATTTTATTTTATTTTTCGTAATAATATATTATCTTATATTTTCATATTTTTCATAATCATAATATCACTTAATAAATGAATGAATTTCAGAGTGTTTTAGTATTTTTAGCTTGATGGTGGTCAATGCCATAAATGTATTTATTTTAATTTTAAAATAGTGACATAGATTAGTGCAGAATAAGGAAAAAAAATCTTAATTTTCAAATGTTAGATATCCTAAAAAGTATATTTTCAGGTTTAAATATGATTTAGAATCTCATATTTTCAACATAGTCTGAGGCTTTTGGATCCCACTGTATCTGTCTGTGTGTTTGTATGCATTTATGCGTATGGGTCACTGAAGATAAGGGAACAGGTGTGTGTTTAGAACTTTTCAAACGTTCAAACAAAGACACTAACCCAGTTCCATCAGTGTACAGTGTGTATGTGAGTTGTTTAGTAGAAAAGAATGAGATGGAAGGACTGGAGGCTGATTTTAGAGAGCTGTTTCCTCTTTCTTATCAGTATGGCCGTGTGGAAGCTTCTGTGCTGTTCACATAGATAGCATCTCCATCTGATCTCTCTCTCTCTCTCTCTCTCTTCCCTGTCCCACAGTCAGCCTAGCCCAGCTCTGATCTTTCCTCTCTTTCTCATCTTCTCACTATCTCCCTCCTCCTGTTTTTCCCTCCAATGCCTTCCATCGTATGTTCTTTGCCTGTCCTTCACTGCTATTTGCTCACTCTCTTGCTCTCTCTCTCTCTTTCTCTGCAGATGTGCAGATTTACTTTCAGCAGCACCACATAAAACTGATTAACAGCACAGTATATCATTTTATATGCAAATAACATTGCTTTCATTGTTCAGGCTGCTCATTGTGCACTGCAGAAATTTTCATTGTTTACAGTTTGCTGGTAGTGTTTGCCTTCATCTAGATGGGTTTTTAAAGGGAGAGAGAAAGAGAGAGAGATACTGACTGAACAACAGTACTGTGAATGTCTGTAGGGGATGTAGAGGATTGATCGGCCTGCAGGTTTCCAGACTTTTTTTTTTTTTTTTTAATTTTTATTTATTTATTTATTTATACCGTTTTCTTCACTTCATTTCATATAGTCTTCTCTTCTCACCTAGCTCTTTATTTTATTTTATTTATTTCCTATTTATGTTATTATTCTTTTTTATTTACTTTTCTTTTACTTTTATTACTTTATTATATATATATATATATATATATATATATATATATATATTATGTATACTCTTTTCATCACTTCATCTCATTTCACCAAATCTTCTCTTCTCACTTTTTTCATATTTTATTTTGTTTTATTCACTTCTCGTGTCATTTCATCTAATCTAATCTTCCCTTTTCACCTCTTTTTCTTTCCTATTATTTTTCTTTAGATTTTTTTGTTGTTTTATTTCATTTATACCCTTCTTCACTTAATCTCACTTCCTCTAGTCTTCTCTTCTCACCTTTTCTCTTCTTTTTTATTTTATTCTCTTTGTCATTTTATCTCATCCTCTCTTCTCTTGTCACATCTTTTTCTTATTTTCTTATTTTTTTATAATATTGTAAGTAAATAGTCTTGTCAGACAGCAATTGTCTGTCACACTCAAAGAATCTTATTTACTACCACTGACGACATGAAAAGCTATTTGAAACACATTAAACTTCAGTAATGTAAGATATTTCCCAGTGACAAGAACATTAGGCAGGAAATAATGTAGGTTGGGATTTTATTTTATCAATCAAGACTTGATTGAGTTGTGATCGTGACGATATGGCTGATTTAAAATATGGCTGTTTTCTCATCTACGCAGCCTTAGTTACATCAGCTGAAAAGTATCATTACAGAGAATGTTTTTACATTAGAATTATTAAATATTAAGAACACAAACTTTTTATTTCTTCACAACAACCTCTCATTAACCCATCAATGTTCAAACAAGGAGCATTTCATTGTCATATTGTCTTTCTTTCTTTGTCACAGGCAAAGACTGCCAGCCAAGAATGTGTATTACTATCGCTGCCCCGACCATCGGAGGAACTACGTGATGTCTTTCGCCTTCTGTTTCGACCGCGAGGATGACGTTTATCAGTTTGCGTACTGCTACCCTTACACCTACTCCCGTCTGCAGCATTACCTGGCCAGCCTGGAGCGCAGAAATCTCGATTACCTGCAGCGAGAGCAGCTGGGCCTCAGTGTGGTTAGTCACTGCATGTTTGCACACTGCGTTACTGCACGTCTTAGTTGCGTTTCAGGTGTTTCTGTCAGTGTGTATTATGTTAGCATCTTCCTGTATCTGCTGTGCACTGCAAACTCATTTTCTTTAAAGGGGCGGACACATGTAAGTGTCTTTGAGGATGCGTGACTTTGTGTGTGTGCATGATCTGCACAGGTACTGGATCATTCACATTGCCTACAGTCCCGTCTCGCTCTTATCAAATAATTGTAGAGGAAAACTCATTAGGAATGCTCGAGAGATTAAAGCCCTCTTTTAGGGCCTTCATCACTTTCACGTTCGTCAAGGAGAGCCAGGCACGGGAAGCCACTGATGAAAGGACATTTATTGATAAGAAATATGGTGTCAATGGAAAAAAAGAAATCAGTTTCACATGAAATGGGATTTGAAAGGGCAAATATATCAGGGGGAAAATAAATGGCAAAACTATATGTTAAAGCCACGCAAGAACAGAAATACAGACTTGAGGGTGAATATGGTGCTCTTCTTTTTTTTTTTAAATCACCTGTTTCAATTCATTCACTGCATAAACCCAGATCAGTTCTGTAACCATATTTGCTGTCTCTTCAAAATTCTCACAACTTAAACATGTATGAATGTCGTTGCATTAGATAACAAGGTATCAAACCAAGGGTTATGTGTAATGAGATTTTTCAAATTCTTTTGAAGTCTGTAATGTATTTGATCAAAAATACAGTACAAAACAGTTATACCGTAAAATATTATTGCAGCTTAAAATAACAGAATTTTATTTTAATATATTTTAAAATGTAATTTATTATTGTGACCGCAAAGCTGCAACCATTACTCCAGTTCTTCAGTTTCTCATGGTCTTAAAACAAGATACAAAAAGTACTTGGTACTGCTGCTGCTACATGATATAAGCAACTGGTGGCACTATTGTTTTTAATTGAAGTGTTACAGAAAAATCTGGATTTTTTTAATATGTTGGAGGCCTCTGAATTGGTTCATTTTGAGTAAGGGTCAGTGTTGCTGTTGGTAACTAAAACTAAAACTTTTCGAATTGAAACAAAGCTGAAATAAAATTAAAACTAAATATTAGATGATAAGCTTTAAAAAACCTAAATGAAATGTTGTCTTGGCAGGTAAACAAAATAAAATAAGTTTAGTACTAAAATGACTAAAAATAAAACAGAAATAAAAATTTTAAGCTAAATAGAAATGACAAAATTACATAAACTGAACATTTCAAAAAAGCTCATTCAAAATGTTATTATATACTATAATATAAATAATACTAAAATAACAGGTAGAGGTTCTGAGTTTTGGTAAAGACAAAAAAATCCCTCATCTAACGCAGGGAAAAGCATTTTTTAAATGTCTGAATATTTTGGGGCCACTGTGCCTCCCTTGCCATTTCATTATTATGTACAATCAGCCTTTTTATAATTCATATAGAAGATTTAATGTCAGAAATAAAGCAAGAATGAAAGAATAGATATTGAATGCGGGAGAAAAAGTGAGGCAGGGACATTGTGATGGAACAAGAGAGAGTGAGAGCGAATGTATTTGTATGCACAGGCATAGGGACTTTTTATGGCCTTATTTGTCTTTTTATGTCCTCTGTTCTTGGGTATGTGGCAGTACAACACTCTTAATGACCTGCAGAGATGGAGGAGAGAGGGAGGGAATGAAGAAAAAGAGAGCAGGATGAGGCTACAACAGCTTGGACTGCAGTAGTAAAACACTCTCTGGTGTAACACACAGACGTGATGTACTTAAACAGAGGCCCTGTGAGGAGGAAGTTAGTGTGCACACACACCCCCACACACATGCTATAGGTAAAGCACCAGAGAACAAGCCTGGATTCAGTGTAATACTGGGATTACTTTTCTCATATCTTTCACTTTCAATGAGGCAAGTAAATGCGAAGAGCGTTCCACAAAAAGAGTCCTCTAGTACATCTCAATTACCTCTTTTGCTCTGTTAATGCTTCGCCTCTCAGGGTCAAACTCGTTTCTTTTTAGAAGTCTGCTTGCTGGTGAGGTACAGAAATGTTTTACATTGGCATTTGTAATACAACAACCAATCAGGTGCCTCTCTATCCAGAGGTCTATGAAGATGAATCAAGCAATACAAGCAGTCACTGTCCAAAACGCCCCAAATACGCTCATACGGACTGTTTTCACGACTTTAAAATGCAGACTCGCAACAACTGTCATGTTCAACAGCAATCGTCACATCTGTTTATTGTATCTTTAGTCATCAAAGTCCTCTAACGGCGTTATAAAGACAGAGAAGCATAGCGGGTTTTGACAGTCGCTTTGATGGATGATTATGCGTAGAAGCTTCTTCTACCGTCAGCTCGTCTGTTCGCCGCTGCCCATTTCGAACGTCGAGTTCGCATCAGCAAATGGAGAATGAAGTTGTTTTGAAGGCTGCGCATCCAGATCCATTATCCATATCCGAGTGTGAAACGCTCGAGCCATCTGAATATTTAAAAGAGATCAAACTCAGATCTGCATTTATGGATGTGAATTATTTAGACTTGCGGTGGAACATATAGCACAAGCAGCATGGTCTTTGTAGATTAAAATAAGTGTGTCGGAATAAATATTTAAGCATGTATAAATGTTTATTTTGCATAAAAGCAGAAGGCCTCGGGGTCTTTGTTGATGCTCACTTATCGTGACTCAGATGACCTGCCTGTCTAGACACAGCTCCCCGGTTTCATCCTCTCCTCTCATGCAACCTTCAGTCATTTTCCGTTGGCACAGAGCCCGTCAATCTCAGCAGAGGCCCGTCACGTGACTCGAGCCCCGCTCCCTCACACAGGTGCCTTGTTGTGTTGAATTCTGAGTGCCTGCTCCTCTCCAGATGTGGAGACAGAGCAACAGTTGTGGATCTGACAGGCTAGCAAGAGCACTTACTGCAACAAAGAGTAGAGACTCAAAGACAAGCAGACAGACAGAATCCAGCCTGAGGGCCTGACCGGCACTCTCTGCTTCACTTCACGTCTCTCACTGTCTCTCCCTGTTGCCATTTACAACTATATATATATATATATATATATTCAGGTTTACATTCATATAGTCAGGCTTATAAAAATATAATTTTTTTAGTATGATTTCTTCGTTTTGCTATATTGAAATTTAAATGCTGTATTGTAATTTAGTATGTTCTGATGTGTTTTTGTTTATTTTACTTTGAAATATTGTAGCTCAAAATTGAATTTTGTAGAAAGTACAAGTCCTGTGTGATGAGGCTGTTATTTGAATGTTTCACAGATAGAGACCAATTGGTAGGTACTTGTTCCCTCATTAGTGTAATTGTTTTTCATCTGTGTAAATTCAGAGCTTTTATAATGCAAAAGACTGAATGTCCTGAATACCATCCAGACAGTAAACAAGTCATTTATGTACTTATTTCATTTTTTAAAAATAATTTTGGAGATTCCTTGAGTCAGTTTTATTAAATATTGAAACTAAATATTTATTTGTATTTCTTTTAGCTATAAAAATGAGTTATAGACCTTTTTTTTGTGTGGGCGGAGCTTATCTGGTGGCAGAAAGTGAGAGTTTTCGAGTAGCAGTCTATGAAAGGCATGGAATAAAAGGATAAAAAAAGGCAAATTTGAGTTTATATTTCAAAATTTTGACTTTATTCTCACAATTACAAGATTATATCTCACAATTCTTTTTCCCCCTCAGAATTGATAAACTCACTATTGTTGAGTTAAATCGAGTTATAAAGTCTGAACTAGGAGATATAAACTTGCATTTGCGAGAAAAAGTCAGAATTGTGAGATTAAATATATAAATGTTATGTAAAATGTTAATAGCAATAGGTTTAAATAATATTTTATGCTCTAACTGTAGGGCTAATACAATACGTCCCCTATGAACTGGATATGTGAATATTATGTAGAACTATTTTTTAAATCAAATTTATGCTTTAAAAGTAGAGTATTCATAGCAGTTTTCATTCATAGTATGTCCTTTTAAACGTCTGCATTTAGCTTCAAATGGCGTCTTTGAGGACAGTATTCTATAAAAATGATTTGCATTCCGATTCTGACATCAAAAGGCACAAAAATATTTTTTTCTCTTCTTCCATGAATTTTACCTGTATCCTTCCACTTGTTAGCAGTTTTTCTGCCACCACTATGTGCGCACAGCTGCAAGTGACGTAACCGTGACATCTACTCCAAATTGGTCTATAAGCACCAACATTTAGTGAGAATCATGTTAATCATAGCAGACCCATTTCTAATGGTGCATGCTATAAATGTTTAAAAGCTTTAGATAGGCCACAAGTTTGTGCTTGATTCGTTTGTCAGAGTAGCCAGATCCTTCAAAAACTTGCTTTTAATTTGTTTTGCGGTCAGGTTGAACGGTATTTTTTCTTCATGTCCATTGCTGTAAGTGATGTACATTTAAAACAGGCCTTGAGTCTTTTATGACCAGACTTTCAGAACTATTCTGTGACTTTGTGCTCGCTCTCCGTCTGTCTGTTTTACGGCACATAAAGTTTCCATAGGGAAGAGCCTTGAGTCAGGTTGGTGCAGAGTGACTGCGGTTACTGGTTGTTTAGTGGTAGTGTTTCATCCAATATGGTCAGTTCACTGCACCTTTCATGTCTCTAAAAGAGAAAACACCGATGAGATCAGTGGTGTCATTCTAAACGGTGTCATATTCACTTTGATAAGGTGACTTTGATTAAATTTTAAACATTTATTAACAGAATGTGTATATAAACTGTTCTGCAATGTCTAGCAGATTAAAACTAACAGTAAGGTAATAAAAAGGAGAGGCTTTAACTTGTCCTTGAGGAGTTGTTTCTTGAAAGGATGATGATGCTGTTATGATAAAGTTGTTTTGATTTACAGGTTCATTTGAAAAGATTTGTAGATTGATTGTATAGTTCATGATGTTCAAGTGTAAATATGTAGGCAGTATTGCTCAAAGGTTTGGGGTCGGAAAGATTCTTAAGTCTCATATGATGACCATGGCTGCATTTATTTAATCAAAAATACAGTAAAAACAGTAATGTTGTGAAATTTAAAATAACTACTTTCTATTTCAATATTTTTTTTAATATAATATAAAGCTGAATTTTCAGCAGCCGTTACTTCAGTCTTTTTTGTAACAATGTAAATGTTTTTTTCTGTCACTTTTGATCAATTTAATGCATCCTTGCTGCAAAGAAGTGTTGTTTTCTTGTTTATTCTATAGTGTGTGTGTGTACATTATTAAATAAAAAGTCTCCTCATGATTCATTTAGATAAAAAAATTTTATTTTGCAAATTAAGTAATATATAGAAACTCATTGTCAAAGTCCAATTTTATGCGTATGGGGATCCTAAATGTTGAAAAATCCCTTGTCAATCTCTATATACAACAGCCTATACTCACATTCCCAGAGTAAATATTCACTTTCTTGCACTCTCTGTGATGTGAGACGGTTGTTTCCACAGAGATGACTCTGAGCTGCTGACGGCTACTTTGCTGTTTTCCTTCATCTCGCTCTTTGAGATTTCCCGTTCTTCTAATACAAGAAGTCGATGCATCTCCCAGTAGGGATGGCAGTCTTCTGAGGCGCTGTGCAAAACTCCAGGCAACCGGCGTTAGCACAATTCTGGCTGTCCCTAACCCCTCTCTCGACATCCTAAAGTCCTCTGACGTAAAATCTTGAGTCTCATAGCCAGGGCTGAAGAAATCCCCCCTCCGATCATCTAGTTCTGGAAATGACTGAGCATTTTAAAATGTGAGTTGAGTTGACCGGCTGCCTGTGAAGGATGAACGTTAAGCAGGCAAATGGGGTCCCGTCTCTGGTTTGATGGAGTACAGGTTTATGGATGTAGTCAGAGGGTGCGGGGTAAGCACTTTTACCTCAAGTCCTTTTTTTTATCCTCTGTCACCAGTGGCTAGTACTTATAGGAGTGAGTTTAATAACAGCTCCTCAAATGGAAGGTGGACTGGAATGTGTGTGTGTGATTACTGGCTGTTTAATGGCCATCTCAGAGTTGCACCCTTGAGCTGCATGCTGGGCCACTGCTAGATTTCTCATGTTTCATCAGTAAGAGCCAAAAGTACAAGAACAACCTCGAGGCAAAATGAAATTCTCTTAATAAATCCATAAAACACACGTTTAGTTGACAGAGATGAATTACTTCTTCTGTCCTATCAGAATGATATACTTTCATGTTTGATATTTGATAAAGGATGCGGTTGATGTTGGAGAGCAGCAATCAAAGGTGTAGATTACAAACATTAACAATTTTTCTAGTTTTATTACCAAACAGTTATTCATTTGAACCCATTCCTTGTTTGTTTGTGTATTAAATATTTTTATACATCTGCATAAAAAAAGCGTGCTACTCCATTTAACACATTTTATCATCTTTTAATTTGGGAATGTACAGTATATCAGTACCTTATCTGTTATGCCATATTGGCCAATATTAGTTTGTTTTTTTTTTTAATCTAACTTTTGTCATCATCTCTACACTTAACTTAAAGGGCATAAATCCAGATTATGGGATTTATGCACCATTTCTTGAAGAGCACTTTCCCGTAATAGAGGTCCCATCTCTATAAATAGTCTTCCATATAATAGAGGTCTCACCTCTATTATATTAAGTACTTTTTATTATTTATACAGACCTTTTTTTTAGCAAAAATATAGACATTAAAATGTTGTGATGCCTAAATTCACTTGAGCAGCACAAAAGTGACAAAAAATATAGTTTAAAGTACTGTATGTATTATATTTATTTTTTACCACTCATACAATGTATTTCAATGTAAAAAAAAAACAATAATAATAATAATAATTTTATACACTAATAATACACAATCTAATATCTGCTATAGATGCATTGGTCAAAAATGTTAAATTGGTGCATCCGCTGCATCCCTATTTAAATCCCTTCTACGTATTTTCGTAATTCACGCTGAAACTGAGGATAACTTTAGAACCCTCTAAAATAATTGGATCTCAGAGTGTCAGTGGAACATGTGGCCGTCACATTCATACACATTCATTGCTCTCTGTGTGAACGAAACAGCTCTGTAGGCCCTTTTAGTCTGAAAAATGGGGAAAGGGATTGCTGGCTGTGAGAAGGACAGAACAAGGGAGGAGGAGGAGAGGAAAGGAGCATGGAATCTACAGACAAACATTCAAGAGGGGAGGAAGGTCATTTTTTGTTGTTCTAATGGTCACTGGAGCCCCTGCAGACAGACGAACAGTGGGGGATCTTGTTCGGGAGCCTGTTAGCTGGAATAAAGGATGGAAAGCTCCTTGGACGGACGCGTCTCTGGCCTTCGCACGCTTCTCTCTATCTCTCACTTTACACCCAGGTTTATCTACGTGTTTGTACACCCCGTGCCAAGATTTAATCAATAGCAGTTCTGCCTTGCGTGAAGAGAGAAGGTCAAAGTCGGACCGGAGAGATGGAGGGAGGGCGGAGAAGGAAGAGACAGGAGGAAAAAGAAGAGGGAGGAGGAATGGAGGAGGATGAGAAGGAGACGAGGCAGAATCCGTGAGCTGTGAAACAGTGATGGATAATCGCATGAAAT
The DNA here is from genome assembly GCA_021397915.2 of Tor tambroides. Taxonomy (NCBI): domain Eukaryota; kingdom Metazoa; phylum Chordata; class Actinopteri; order Cypriniformes; family Cyprinidae; genus Tor; species Tor tambroides. The sequence goes on along the minus strand of JAFVLL020033343.1, from coordinate 13,273 downwards.
CTGGTTGTTTATGGACTGCAAAGCAGAAATGGAGTCCTCCTCCATCACATGGCGAATCTCTCATCGCTGTCTCTCTCTCTCTCTCTCTCTCTCTCTCTCTCTCTCTCTCTCTCTCTCATTTGTGCTGCTGTTTACTTGTCAAATCTTTTGTGAATGCTCGTCCAAAAGGTTTAGTAATTTGAAGAGCTCTCCACCAGCTGCCTGGTATTGTCCTCTCAATAGCTGACCAGTCTTTCTCTATTTGTCACTGACTCTATTATCTGAGGACTCACAAACAGTGGGTGTAAATCCTATCATCAGTCTCTCACAACTGAGAGTGATTTTTTTTTGTCATTTTTGTGAAATTTTATATCTCTTTGTCAGTGAAAAGCTCGTTTCGAGTCCACATCTGATTTCTCCTCAGGAGTTCTGAAATACTAGATGTACAGTTGTAGGAAAAAGAAGTGAAGGGAACTTTTTTCCTTGCCAACAGTTATATTTAACTGTTTGTTTGTTTTTTAATGTTTGTAAACTGTATATATACTGTATGTTTTACTGTCCACATAATTTGTTGGAGCCGTGGTCTAGCTGTTAGTACACGTGCATCAACACATTTAATCTGTGATGCAAGGAAACATCCCCTACTGACTTATTCAGGTGGATAGTGTTCTTTCATCTGTTTTGGACTGATTGGTTTCTTATATAAAATATCAAAATGGGTGATGACAATCATATTGGGAGAGAGAAAAATCATAATTTCATTATTATTATTAATATTGTTACATATTACAAGCTTTTTGACTTGCTGAAAAAACTCTTCACTTAAATGTTGCATCATAATTCATGTGTTAAAATAAATAAATAGTAATAATTTATTAGTAGTAGTAGTAGTATTAACAGTATTTTTATCCACATATGCTTGTTGTTTCCTATTCTTTTCTTATTTATTATCTATATTAAACATTATTATTGTTAAACATTAAATATTGTTACATTTTTTGACTTTGAAAAACCCTGCATTTGCTTGTTGCCTGCAAATATTATTTGTAGCGGCAACAGTAGTAGTAGTAGTAGTAGTAGTACAATAAAAAAAATAATTTGTAGGATTTGCTTGATAAAATCTCCGTAACAATTTGTACAAAATGTAACACATTTTAAGTAGATTTTACTGCTAATGCTCTGTAAAATTTACCTGTAATTGTCGATTAAAATCTACTTATTATTGAACTTAACATTCATAAAGAAATTAAGTAAATATTACATAATTATATTTAATTTCACATATAGAATTAAGTAAAATCTACTTACCTAAGTTCAATAAATTTAACAAAGAAAATAAATAACTGTAGCTTGACCGGTAAAAGTTTGAGTAATTTATTTTTACATAGTCAAAGCTTACTTGGCAATAATTTGACTTTATTCAATACAGTACAGCAAAATGAACTCCAGTTGTAACAAAATTACTAAACCTAACAACAAAAGCAATGATAAAAGTGTAAATACAGCTGGGAAAAAAACTGTTTCAGTGCATGATGGGAACACCAGTATCAGAAAAGTTGAGCAGGTTTTACTTAATTTTACAACGCTGATATTTATGCTTTAATTCTTGACTTATACAGGAAAAACCCTACACTTACTTGTTGCATTATGTTGACAATCCAACATTTATATCATTCATGCATTGACATATTGCCATAACTTCACAGAAAAAAATTGTGTCATTTAAACATGTGATAATGTGTAAAGACAACCAAGGCTTTACGTAATCCTCTAAACTGAGTTTTAAATGTTTCCAGGCCGATGTTGTTGTGGATAATAATAAATGCTGCTACAGAAATGTTTCCCTTTCGAGGCTATGCTGTCGAGTCTGTCTCTCGTCATTTTCCAATATCATTCCCCCCAACATTTCCTGTCCTCTCTGTGCTATCACTGCCAATAAGAGTGGCAAAAGGCCAAAAATAAAATAACATTTCAAGAAGTGTAAAAGCATAAAATACAACAAACGTTTCACGTCTGTCGATACAACTGCGATGTGTTTAACCACTGTGAAATGCCTCCTACAACCGTTCCGTGTGATGTAAACATCCTCTGCCGTAAGCCTAATAACATTTCACTGTCGGGGTGTGACCTTTGACGGAGGGTCTCTCAGAGCACCAGAGGTCCGGCGTTCTCTCTGCCGGTGTCAAATGGAACCTGTCTTTTCCATTCGCACCTAACAGTGTGAACGCTCACGCTTAACAAATCTGACTCTGGATTGAGCCACGGATAAGTCGTGACCCGAGCTTGACTGCAGGGTGGTTATTTTACATTAGATTGAAGATAAAGAGTTTGATGTGACCCCGTTTTATCGAGCCGCCCTTTTATCGAGACCAATGGGCCCTTCGGTAGGCGATCCCGCTGCTTTATTGCATATTGAGACTCCCATATCAGCAGCAGAGGAATCATCTAGCTGATATGGAGGACCGTAATAAAGAGAGGATGGAGTGAGAAGAAATAGAGAGAGCGGGAAATGGAAAAAGACAGAAAGAGGGGCGACTGCAATAGTACAGAGGAATATTGTTTTCTTGAGGCCGTAATAAGATAAAAGAAAGCGGGGGGCCTATCAAGCCAGCATGGACGGAGAGGGCAGAAATATGACCGGTAGCTACGGCGACTTCTCTTCGTCTGCAGAGAGGCATCCTTCATCTTCCTGAAACAGTAAAATGATCCTCATTGTAATGCAAGGTTTGCTTAGTCAGAGATAATATTTATTTTTTGAAATTGAAATGGCTCACACCTTGAGGGCTTAACTCTGTTTCAATATTTTGGAAGTGCTTTGCGAGCTGTTTGTTATGCAGAGGTCGGCAGATGGATCTGGTTAGGAGAGGGGGATTTATTGACATGGGGTTATCTCCCAGCGTGGGTTCATATCTGTCACTTAACTCTGTCCGGTTTAAGCAGAGCAGAGGCCGCTCTGCCCTTCCCTTCCCTGGTGCCGTCATTCTTCAAAGCGCATATCTTGAAATCTCACGAGGTCCCCAACTTCCAGCTTTAGGTCAAAGGGGCTGATGGGCTAGAGTCATGAGATGGATGCACAAAACACTTATGGTGGTGAAAGAGAAAATGAAAGAGAACATAACCTGAAGAGCAAGTATCAAAAGTTTTAAATGTTTTTACAACCATGCAAAGCCATATGTATATAGTATATGAACTACAGTATATAGTAAATAAATTTCAATAGTTAATTGTTTATTTAATTTAGTTAATTATTTAAACAAATACTAGTTACAAATATGAAATAATACTGAAGAAAGAATAACACTGACAGGAACATTGTCAACCAAAACATCATTGTTGTTGATTAATATTATGCCATTTTTAGAAAAATATCAAATGAATTAAAAATAATTGAAATTTTGACTACATTTGACTGCATTTTTCTTTTCCTTGAAAGAACTAAAAAAACCTGTAAAAATTCATGCTTATTTTATTATTATTTTCCACAGCTCACAGCTTGCTAGCAAGTAAAAAACAGAATGAAAAAATAAGCATGTTTCTAAGAGCTTTTAGGGCTTTTTAATAAGTAAAAAATACACCCTTCTGAGAGTGTAATTGCTTTCCATTGCAAGAACCAAATTTAGGGCCTGGGTTGGTTGGAGAGAGGAAAAACGAGCGGGGAATGGAGAAATACGAGTGATACAGTACATCATTTTTGGGTAGAAAAGAAAAAGAATTAATGAAAAGTGAGTTACTCACCCTACAAAAGCAGCCAAGCTTGAAATTCAGTTTGAGGGGAAACTTAATTTGTTGTAGATGGGTTGAGAAACATATTTAGCCGGGGTAGAGAGAGAAAGAAGAAGAGACAAAAATAGAGGGAGTGTGGGAAAGAGAAGGGAACACATGAGTAAAAGAAATAGAGAAAAGGTGTTTGGTAAATAAGAGGAAAAAATGACTGTATTTTCTAAGTTTTCATATACCAGATAGCAACAGGTCTCATTCTGCCTTTAGGTCATGTCAAAATAATGATGATCTTACATGAATGCCACCATTAAGACTTGATTATCAATTGGAAACTGTTTTTTCAAATTAAGTTGTAAATTTAAATGTTACAATTTACTTTACAGTCTACTAGTTTAAATCTGCATTGTTTGCACTCTGTGTTGCACTAGCAATAAAAAGCTTCCTGTTTTTCACCTAACATTTTTTTGAAATGACACATTTCATGTAGTTATAATGATTTCCAAACTCGAGGTTCCCAGGAGGGCTTGAAGGCAGCTTCAGTTAGCTACTGAAATGTGAGTTACATCATTAGCTGTCATCCTCGCTTCATCCACCTTCCACAAACCTCAGACCTGCACAACCAACAGAAAAACAAATGGGAATTGGGAAGAGTGTTTTTCAGCACATTTCTTCTCTAACTATGGTTAAGGAGATTATAGTACGGTGGGTTGGTGTCTTGGATCAATATGGACTCAACTCTTACTGTCTGAGCTGAAAGCCAAGGTGCAAGATTTCTGTCAGCACATATTTTACAGGGAAGCGGTGGCGTTTCTCTGCTGCTAGTTAAAGCGGGCAGCTGATAGTGGTAGCTAATGATCACTCTCATGTGGGCTTGCTATCTTCAAGTTGATTTGATAAGACATTAAATGGTGAACATACTAAGGATGTTTGGTGAGGTCTGATAACTGTAATTGGCCACGGTTTAAGGTAGAACTAGTCTTACACTGTACATAGTCAGACATAGTAATGGCCTTTTTATTAATAGAATTAATTGGCTTTTAGTTTAAATAACTGTACTTCAACATAATTCAGTTATTTCAACTTATTTTCAGTTTTCATTAAATGTTATTTTATCTTTATAGTTTTTGATTTAGTTAACAATCTCTGATTGGCATAAAGTCAAATGTATTCATTTTATTAGTCATCATTTATTCATTTGTTTATTTGTTTATAATATTAATTGTTTTAAAATGTTTTACATTTGTAGGCTATTTACATGTTGTCAATTTTTTTACATAAGTAAAATGCAAAAAAAATTATGGTTGACATATTAATATTTAGAATAACTAGTCTAGTTTTGTTTAATACGTTTGACACCTGTCAGTCACCTGAACTGTCCATCAGCATCTTTCAGCCTGCGGATTGGCTGAACTATTGACATTACCAGTGATAACATGTGTGACCCCAACCACAAAGAACTGTGGCATTTAGCTCTGCAGGATAGCTGGAGGTCCTACTGTATGTATTAAGCTTTTGCTTTAGAATGTGTGTGTGTGTGTGTGTGTGTGTGTGTGTGTGTGTGTGTGTGTGTGCGTGTGTGTGCGTGTGTGTGTGTGTGTGTTTGTGCGCATGTGGCTCAAGAAATATTATAATACCTGGAGAATGGCAGTTGATCATCTGGTACAGAACCCAAAATAAGAATCACTGGCAAAACATCTACTGACATATAATGTTTGCAATTAATTAATTGCAATACATATGTTTGCAATTATTTTGGCCCTGAGATGTTACAGTACCTTCCAGCAGGGGTTTACAGAACTAAATTGCAAGCAAAACCCTGTCGTTCCAACCACATATTGTTTTCTTCCCAGTCATGTGAAATGTGGCATCAAAAGTGTGGAGTTCAAAGATGCCATATTTATTGAACCTACGCTTAAATGAAATTTGAGAACTTCAGTGAAAAAGATTTTCAGCTATAAATGATTTGTATTTTGTTTTTCTCCAACACAGCTATTGTGTGACTTCAGAAGTCTTGGCGCCAGTCATATGGACTACTTTTATGTGCTTTTTGGCACAGTGTAAATCACCATACACTTTCTTTGGATGGAAAACAGAAGCTCAGACATTTTGTTTAATGTCTCTTTTTATGTTTTGCAGAATGAATACTGGGTTGGAACAACATAAGAGTGAATAAATAATGAAAAATGTTTTTTGAGTGAACTATCTCTTTAAAGGCCCGTGATGCGTGATGCCCTTGTGCTGATTTGTAGTATGTTAATGATAGTTTTGTAGAGCTGCTATTATGTGTACCTCATGTAAAACCAGTGGACAGTGAAAGGCTTTGTAACATCATAAAACCACTCATGACCGTGAGTAAAGATCATCGCCTTTTCTTTGTGAGTGAATTCAGCTCATTCAGACTCAGCTGTATGTGTGTGTGTCAGGGCTCTAGAGGTTAGCAGCAGGAGCGAGTGTGTGTACTGAAGTGAAGTATCCCTGGATCTGGAGCCGCCCACCCTGGACACACTCCGCCAGTCCTGCCCTTCCAGTTCCTGCCCTCGTCCCAGCCCTGCCCGCCTCACACGGCGACTGCAGAGTGCTGATAACACACACCTCCAGCTACGCGCTTCAGCCGCTCACACACAGATACTCACAGATACACACACGCCGCTAACCATGCGCAGCAGTTCCTCCCACGAATGCACGAGAGCGGACACAAATCCGCACGCAGGAACTCGAACACATCTTTCTGTGCCCACACACCTCCTTTTGTCCATACGTTCCTTTTTTCCTCCTTCCATCCTTCTCTTTTCATTCTCCAAAGCAACCTTCTAGTTTTCTCCTTTTTAGTGAGCCGGACAAAAGACACATGTGAAGTGGCCCACAGTCTCACGGCTTCATTCTTTCCTCTTGTCGTCTCCCACCCCCATCAACAATCTTCACCGTTAAACTCTTGAGAGAGAAAGAGAGATGAATGCGGACACGGCGCTCTGTCCCGGAGGACGCGGTGTCTCTGGCATGCCGTAAGGTGCATATTGTGATATAGTGACTCCATTCAGTCAGTCGATTGCTTTTAGTGGCGGTCTGGCTGGGCCGGAGGAATTGAAAAGGACAGTGGTCTGCTTTTCATTAGGCCTCAGCCCAGACCGGAGAGTCTGGAGGGACTCACGGGAGAGGAAGCCAGCCGAGATGGCCTGACAAGACTCTCGCGCAATGGGTTCTGGGAGGATGGTGGGGAGGGGGGTGGTGAGGTTATTCACACGGATGTCGAGAGCAGGCACCTGGTCTGGCGGACAGGTGGGCTTTCATACCTCTTTTGTTCTTGCTTGTTTTCACATGGTCACTCGCTATTTATCACACTCGCCTGTGAAAGAATTGGAATATTGTTTTCTCGCTGCATTAATCTAGCAGTGTTTTTTTATAGATGGCGCTACATACGGAAGGCAGGTTCTGTAGAACAGACAGATAAACTACAACACAGCCTTCTGTTTGGCTTTTTTGCTATAGGACCAATTTTTCTCTTTGTTATGTTAGCATTTAACTTTATAGAAAAAAAATTGATAGGTAGAAATGTCCAACACCTTGGATTACATAAAGATATTTTGTAAGGCATTTATTCTATTCATAATGCTTGAAATGACCCTCAGAATCAGTGATGTTTTCTTCCAAAGAAATTTTTTTACTACACTTAATATTATATATTATCATAAATTCCTTCACATATGTTATCTATATATCTATATCTATCTATCTACATAGCACACATATATATATATATATATGTATATATATATGTCAAACGATTAATCGCGATTAATCGCATTCAAAATAAAAGTTTTTGTTTACGTAATATATGTATGTGTACTGTGATTCTTTATTATGTGTATATAAATACACACACATACAGTATATATTTTGAAAATATTTACATGTATATACATTTGTATATTTATAATATTATTATATTTTATATATTAATATATTTAATATATAAACAACACATTTTTCTTAAATATATACATGCTTGTGTTTATATATACATGATAAATATACACAGTACACACTTATTAATTATGTAAACAAAAACTTTTATTTTGGATGCGATTAATCACGATTAATCATTTGACAGCACTAATATATATACATATATATGGATATATGCTGATAGGCATCATGAATACATTTTGAAATGCTTTGGGAACACTAACGAATAATTGCAGGAATAATTGATGTGCCATTGAAATAATGAAAATTATTACACATCTTTAACTGGTGCTATTGCCATGAAGCCAGATTTTGTTTATGTCAAGACATTTTTCAGGCCTTAATGTCTAAAACGCTCTTGTGTGTTTAACTACTGAACTGTTGGGCTAAAGAAATGAGTCTTTTCTTTTTAGTGAATCAAACAAATACAGTGCAAATAGCCAGAAGTTTACAAGTACTAATAGAGTTAGGTGGTAATAGCTGTTTTCAAATATACCTTTATTATTTATTTATTTATTTATTTAATTCATTTATTCATTTGTTTATTTATTTATTTATATGTCTACATAAACATGGATTCTGTACTGAGTCCCCCTAAAACTAGTATGTACCTGCATTTAAATGAATCATTTGGTACAGTGCACTTAATGTGTACATGCATGTTTTCACATTATACTTATATTTAAAAAAAAAAAAAAATACCTGCATGTAATTACATCTGTAATTAATTTCTGTAATTACATTTATAATTAAAGCTGCAAGCAGCATTTAAAGGCCCCTCGCACCCGGGCTCACCGCCACCCGGTGGCTTTAGGAAAACAGCAAAGGTGAGCAATATGCATTTAAAGAGGTAAATATAGGAGGAATATGTCAGTCATTTATATGTGTCAAACTTCCTGCTGCCAGCTGGTGGCGCTATGACTGTAAGTGAATATTGACATGTAGATGTCTTCAGGCCAACACTTTCATCAAACATATGAAGTTTGGTGCAGACTGAACATGGTATGTTTGAGTTAGTGCAAAACATGACGTATCCTGTTGCCAACAGGTGGTGCTATGATTATAACTGATTATGGACCTTTAGATGTGTTCAGGCCAGGACTCTTATCGAACGTGTGAAACCCATATCAGATGTAAATTTTCACCACTTCTGGGCAGTGTGCAAAGTTTCATGAGTTTTCGAGCATGTTTAGGCCCTCAAAAATGCGATTCATTTTGGAGAAGAAGAATCTGAGCAATTCCAATAGGGTCCTCGCACCACCGGTGCTCGGGCCATAATTACACTGTTGACCCATCCCTTACACCTTAATCCACCCTTAAACCTACCCATTAGGGTTGGGTACCGTTCACTTTTGAACCGGTATCGGTACCGGTACCCAACGGTACCTTTTTTCGGTACTTTACTCTCTGTGTAATAACAAAAACATTTATTTCAGTGAAAAAATAAGTCCAAAACTCTCAATTTCAACATTTTGAACAATAGGGCCCTACAATTTTTTTTTTTTCCCAGAAATTCTTGTGTGTTTTATTTTTTCTGATAATCAAATGAAGGTTGAAACATTTATTTATTTTTAATCAAATGAAAATGAAACCCTTTTATTTTTGGCAAACAAACAGAGGTTTACTGTTAAAATTAATACATGGTAGAAAACTTGTGTGAATATTCCTTTAAAAAAGTTTTAATAATAATTGTATTTTTTCTACAATTAAGTGGATAATGTAGTGGTAATAATTATTTTTTATCATTTAATTGTTTTATTTAAATTTGACAGTAAATAGAATATATAAAGACATACATTATACTGTACAAAAGTAATACAAGAGTATATTTCTCTTACACGTTAAACCGCACTTTTATTTTGACAGGTTGCCGTGAAGTTTCTGTGTGTATACAGTATAATATGATGCTAGTTTCTCAAATGAAACGGTAAAATTCTCATTACGTGACTCTCACAGCCTGTAAGTTCATATGTTCATGTAGTGCAGAGACCGAAAATCACCGCGAGTTCACGTGTGCTTCAGTATTTGTGTAAATTAGTAAACAAAACCGCGTCTCCGCGATTCATACATACCGAGGCTAACGGAACATGCAAAATTCATATTTAAACCGTCTTTTTTGCGTTTTAATATTCACATACACTAGTTTATATCGCAATTCGAATTAAGTGACCTTTTATTCATCCAAAATTTGACGAATTCCGTGGCATTCCGCGCTATAGAGTAAATTCAGTTTTTATGAATGGACTCCGCCATGCTTTCCGCGTTTTCGCGGAAACCATATGACCCTAGAAATGTAAGCACACTTCAGACATTTCGGTTTGCCCTGTGTGTTGTGTTTTAAAGAGTTGCAGGGACATCATGTCACAGGGTCTCTCTCACTATCTCTCTCTCTCGTATGCGCCCAAATGCGTTCTCAGGTACCGAAATTTGGTACCGAATGATTTAATGTGAATCGGTACTCGGTAGTACCGACGCAATTCGGTATATACCCTTAAAAGTACCGACTTCGGTACCCAACCCTACTACCCATACCACCAAACCTGTCCCTAACCTTACCCATATCCCACCTCAATAGCTGCAAAGGTGTTTTGCAACACAATATGAACACAGTAAGTACATTATACTTATTTTTTTGATGAAAGTACATTAAGGCCATTTATGTCGGACCAAGTGTTGCATCAACATTTATAACTGCAGTCATGTGTCCAGCACTTTAAAGACAGAAAGAGTTCATATTACTTTTAGTGCAGTAGTAATGTACTGACAGATTGTCAAGGAAATGATTCTAGTATTAACATTTCATAATTAATTTTAAATGAGATGTTTTCTTAGCTGCCTCCCCTCTGTGTGTGTGTGTACTGTATGTGAGAGGGAGTTGTCAAGACTGAGCTCTTCCATCCAAACTCTGTCCCTTCAACACTGGAACACGCAGCTAATGGGCGTTTTAGACATCATAATAAACCGTAAGCATGTTAAGCTCATCTCTGTTTAACTGGATTAGGTTTAGATAAATGACTCGCGTCACTTTCACGCTGGCCTGCATTTTGACGTGAGGGCCTGTCACACACAATAAAGTTTAGGCCGGTCCAGAGAGCTGGGGTTAAATATTAGGGATTAACAATGACATCCCGCCAAAAGTCGCCCGCCAGTTCCCATGGCAACCCTGCCGAGAGCAGCGGGTTTTAGCTCGCTGTCACTTATTATTTTGACTATGAATTGGAGACATTAAACTTTCGTCCCGTTGAACAGCACTAGAAGAAATTTCCCCAGTGGCCGGAGAGGAGCGTATGCATGTGTGTGTGTGTGTGTGTGTGTGTGTGTGTGTGCGGGATCGTTTGGAGTGTATTGGAGAGGCCACTTGAAAAGGCAGTAACCTTTGCTAAGGGCACGGGTGTCAGATCCTGCCTTCCCATGGCTCCCCATTGTGAGAGCGTCAAGCTGCCACCCTCTGATTTGAAACCTTCCTCTCTGTTGCACAAAGGACATCTCTACCGCTATCCATCCGCCATCCCTCTCTTTTCAAGCACAATCTTGCTTTTTACACAAGACTCTCTGCCTTTCAGGGACAGGATCAATAGCTGGTTTTGTCTCCTTCGGCTCTATGTCAGAGCTGCCTTTAAATGAGATTCGAAGCAGCGCTTCTGTCAAGATATCTCTTCCTGTATCGCCTGTTTGCTGACAAAAATCACACGTTTCCTATGACAAACTGTAAACATGATTGTATCCTGTGGTTGAATCTGACAGGATCCCCAATCACAGTTTCTGTTTTTCCAGCGATCCGCATTAGAGTAAAACCCTCAGGCCGTGCGTGTGAGCTGAAAATGGCTTTTGGAAGTGGAGTCTTATTCCACTGGAACTATCATCGTTCTCTAAAGATGCTTTTGAAAGCGAAGGGCTTTAGTTCTGCAACATAGCAACGTTAATGCTGCCGATCGCTTAACCAGAGAGGTGTTTAAATGTGCATTTGGCCTGTGTGTATAGAAAACAGGAGACCTGTGGGTCTTATAATGGACATTGTGATTTAATTACAGGGTCTCAGTCCTATTCATGCTATTAGAGGCTGTGCAAATGTATGCAAGATGGCCGGAGGATTGATCAGCCTTTGTTGTAGCAGTCTTTGTAAAAAACAATGCTGCGGTACAAACAAATAGTAAAATGCAACTAACTGTGTAATCATGTATACTTAAGGTAGCACAATAAATACGCATGTTGGCTACGTCTGTTGTTGTTGACATTCAATCAACTGCAATAAATACAGGTTCACTTGCAAGAGGAATAAACTGTGTGGTGAATCTCCTTGAATTGATTTCACTCACGGTTCACTATTTTTCAGGTTAATACGAACCAGATTTTTGAAAATTCAGGTCAACGGCATGACTGAGAGTGAGATATTGCTTTAATACATATTTCATTGCCTATTTGGAAAGGTATAACAAGAAAGAAAACAACTTCTCTTTTTTCCATTTTTTGTGTAATCTAACAAACAAAAAACAAGAGCAGAGGTAATTATGTGCCCAGCAACATATTTCGCTTCAAATGGAATGCATAGTGAACAGTGAAAGGTGATTTGTAGTAATATAATATTTAAGTGTAAACACGTTCAGTGCTGTACTGACTCTTATTTGACTGACCAAATTAATGCCATACAGAAAGCTTTCAAATTAAAAGGGTGTTTTAGTGCCCCTCACATGCAAGTGAAATATTGAAGCCATAAAGCAATTTGTACATAATAAAGAAAAAGAAGAAAACAAGCCCAATTCTCATTCGCCGTTTGTGAAAAAATAAATAACTAAATAATCAGCCTGCCTTTCCTTTTCATAATTTTAATTAATCAAATTTGAACAGATCTGAATGAATCAGTCGAGTAACTCATTGACTCACTAATAATGTCACTAACTACTTGCATAACTTTGTAACCTGCAGAAAGAGCTGCTTAAAAAATTGTGAAATAAAAATTGATTATTGGCCATCACAAAAACTATAATTCAACATTGATGCATCTGAATTGGTAGGACTGTAAATTGATGCATTGAGAAAAAGTCAGTACACCTCTAAAGTTCACATTAATATTATTACACGACAAATTTATTGACATTTTTATTTATTTTATGTTGAACTATTTTTATACCATGCTTTTTTTTCACTCCTGTCGAGTCGCCAAAGTAAAATCTGTATCGTGATGCAAAAGTCGGATCATGAGTTGAACTAATAATACCTTTCATTAAAACTCTTCCTGCTGACCCAACTGAAGATCCACCATCAAAACATTTAATATTCTAATGAGCGATTTAAGCACCTGACAAACGCAAGCAGAATGATGGATGAACAGACGGACAGATAACGCAGAACAGAGGAACCATTAGAGATGTGACGGAGTGGTCAGTCTGCGGCGGGGGGCTGAGGGATTACTTTGTCTGCGTCACAAATCAAGATGAGATAGCCCACAGCACTAATTAAAAACCCATCCTCCTCCCCAGCTACTCCCTCTGATCAGAACAAGTCAAGGAAGTTTGATTCTTAGTGGTCTGACAGAACCCTTCCAGTCTTTGTCTCTCTCTCTCTCTCTCTGAATTGATCTTAATCAACGCTATCTGGAACGGCTGATAGCACT
>JAFVLL020033342.1:0-11637 GCA_021397915.2 Tor tambroides | reverse complement strand
CACACTTCAAGTTAACTAATCATTAACACACTTGAAGTATACTAACAATTAGTCTGGCTGCAAGTATACTTAGCATACTTTTTTTTCACTAGGGTTTAGTTGGACTTCAGCACTACTTCCACAATTAAAGCGCATTAAGTACAAAATTAGTTGTTCCAAGTTAGCAGACTTTAAGGAGTACAATTTTAGTATACTAAAAGAACAACTGCAGGGTATTTTTATTAAGCCCATAAATATGTAAACGTATTTGTAGTATACTTAGCATGAAGTAAATGCATTTCAAATACATTTTAGTATATTTATTTTTCACTAGGGAAGATATCTTCATACTAAGACAACAGCCACACACAAAGTCACACACTTGATTCTTTGTCAGGTTCACATTTCCAAAACAATCCTTACAGCACAAAGTTAAGTGCCCTCAGATCATTCCACAATGCTCTTATTGAGGAGTCTCAAGACAACGACACTCAAACCAGCTCAAAGTGCTCACAGGAAGATTTCCCTCCGATAGACGCTGTCTGGAATATCAACAACATGGCATTTTCATCACTGCGTCAGCACCAACACACAGTACAGTCACTGTCTGATGTTATTATTCTTACGGTTTATTTTATTGGAAAGTGAAATGTAGACTGGAAAGCAGGAGTGAGAGGACACCAGGGGAATCTCATGGATTCCGTCTAATAATCACAGAACAGACTTCAGTGCTGAATAACCACTTCAGAAAGAACCACAAACACGACTGTGATTTTAGGATGTGTTCCTGAACAAAGCTTCTCAAACGTTGATTACAGTTTTTCTCAGTTGATTTGACACTTTTCTCCAATGCAATCTACTTGTTCTCAAAACAATTATCACAGCCATCCAAAAACAAAACTACCTTAAACGAACAGTTCAACTTTACTGCAAAATGAAGCACTGCTTTTCTAGTCATGCATTTATAATATTAGTAATATTAGTAAATATTAACATCAAATCTATGTGTTCTCTATTGATTATAAAACATATTCAGCTGTAGATGCACAAATATACTAATGAAAATACATGTTTATTGCAATTCCTCAACAGGGAGTTTTGTTTTATATATATTGTGTATATCTAAACAAAATAAAAATTGTTATCCAGCACCCGCAGTAATATCACTGGCTCTCATGAAGCATCAGGAAATAAAGAAGAGTTGTATTTCCAGACATTGACATTACACCTGCCGAAAGCAGACTTATGCATTATTGTCATATTTCTGTGGAAGTTTTTCATGTGCTTTAGGGTTTGTAGACCAGGAAGCAACTGTCTCGATGCATTTGTGCAACTTCATCAGACAACAACGGCAAACAAATGAGGCTCTGTTGCACTGCTGCGTTTCCAAAGAAAACAACAATCTGCCATAGACGGAAACACGAATCACTGCTAGCAAGCAGAAGGCACCTGTTGATGGATGGGAAGATGCAGAGCAAAAGAAGAGCTCGATGTTCCCGTCCCCTGCGGTGGATCGGTGCCTCGGCGATGGCACGTCTCCCATTGTGCTGTAGGTTAGAAAGGACCCAGAATGAAAGGCTGGGAAAAGCTGGGAATCTGCAGTAAAACTGACAAACGCTGGCCAGGCCTTTAGAAATACAGCAGGGCCTTAAGCTCAGCGTGGTAGCTATGACAGCAGTAGCTTACAGCTCTGACATTACTGCATTTTACACACCGCACCATTTACTGCCTTTCGCCACGTTTGTAGTGTAAACAAAAAGTTTAAAAGTGACAAACAAGGGCCTGTTTTGAGAAGCTGTCTTACATTTACATGCACATCGATTCATTCAGCTTCCAGAAAAATGCAATATTTTACACATCACAAGCAAAATAACCTCAGTGGAAACAAAAACTTGGCACTTCACAAAGAACTTTCATGCAAATGAATGAATTGTCAAAATAAATATAGGCACAAATTAGTTCTTGAATCCATTTAATGTGCATCATGGCACTCTGTAACTACCAGAAGGTGACAGTTTTAACATAAATGAAGTCACCTCGCTGGACAACTGCCTGCCTCGTAATACGGCAAGAATCTCTGGAATAAAATACAAAGAACTGGTTTCAACAACTAAACTCTACATCACTGTTTGAGAATCACTCAGCTGAAATCAACACAGGCAAAAAAAAACATAGGCAGAAAAATAAAGAACTTATAAAAAATTTTGAGTAACCAAAAAAAAATTAATAATAATAGGACAAGAATGTTAAAACTAAAAGTAAAAGACTAGAAAATGCCAAACAAAATAAAAAGACAAGAGTTCAAGACTACTTGAAAAATTTAAAGAGAACACTAAAATAAAACTAAAGAAGAAGTCTTGAAAAAATACTAAATCAAAAGAAACAAAGAGCAAGACTTCAACAAGAAAACGCAAGGAACTAGCAAAGACTAAACTTGACTAGAGCGGCTGAATGTAGCAAAACACACACACACACACACACACACACACACACACATGTTGTGTTTCCATGTTTTATGGGGACATCCCATAGGCGTAATGGTTTTTATACTGTACAATCTGTATGGGCTATTGCCCTACACCAACCCTACACCTAACCCTACCCCTTACAGGAAACTTACTGCATTTTTAGATTTTCAAAAAACTTTATGCTGTATGATTTATAAGCTTGTTTCCTCATGGGGACCAAAAAATGTCCCCACAAGATAAAGATTTACTGGTATTACTATCCTTGTGGGGACATTTGGACCCCAGGACGTGATAAATACCAGGTGCATGCACACACACACACACGCACACGCACACACACACACACACACACACACGCACACGCACACGCACACGCACACGCACACGCACACACACAAGGACAAGACGAGAGCGCAGTGCCGTTTCAAGATGAACACACCTAAAGCCATGTGCTGAAAAACAAAACGAACATAGAAACATGAAACAAAGACAACAAAGACAACACAGACAGAACCCGGACACAATCTCCATCGACGAACTAAAACTTTGGCTTGCAAGTAACTTCCTAAGCCTCAATGAGAGTACAACCCAATTTATTTTGTTAGGTTTAAATGATCACTGTGTACATGATTTTGAATCTGAACTTCTTATTCTATACAGCACTACATGTGACAGAAACTTAGGTGATTTGATAATAATCTTAAATTTGATAAGCAGATAAGTGCTGTGGTCATGTCCTGTTTTTTCATCTACATCTTCTGACAAAGGTGAAGCCATTTTTGTCTCTAAAGAAGATGAAATGGTTACGCGTGCTTTTATAACATCATGACTGGATTACTGCAATTCATTTATATTTTGTGTTTTGCGTCTGCAGCTGGCTCAGAATGCAGCGGCTCGGCTTCTCTGTGGGAATCGCAAACATAAGTCTATCACACCAGTTTTGATCTCACTGCATTGACTGCCAGTTAAATATAGAATTGATTTTAAAATGTTACTGTTTGTCTATAAATCTCTCCATAATCAGGATCTGATCTGATTTGTTACATCCGTACACTCAGTCAAGATCACTCCGATCCGCTGACTCTGGTTTACTGCAAGTTCCCAGGGCAAGACTCAAGAACAGAGCTGATCCTCCTGGTTCATATCAGATCTGCCTCAACTTTATCTATTTTTAAGTCTACTCTTAAAACTTATTTCTTTTCCTTGGCATTCAATATTTCTTGACTTCCTGTGCAATGATCCTTTGTTTTGGTGAACCTCACCCATTTTACAGTGTGTGTTTTATTGTTTATAATCTTGATCAGTTTTAATCGTTTGATCTGTTTTGTTTTGCATACTCTGTGCAGCACTTTGGTCGACTTCGGTGGTTTTAAATGTGCTATATAAATAAACATTGCATTGTATTGTATTGTATTCATCAGCTTAATACCTTGGGACTGTCCCTTGGTCACCATTTCTATCGGCAAACCTGAGAAACACAAGCCAAAGAAAAAAAAAGAATTAAAAAAAAAAAAAAAAATCGCTCCATATGTCTGCTCATGTAAAAAAACATATTTCTATAATACTTTTCACAGTGCATATTGTTGAAAAGCAGCTTTACACAAATCATGATGTTCATGTTTATAACATCTTAAAGTCTTTCTGTAGTCGTATTTAGCAGATTAGAGCTGGACGATAATATAGTTACATTTTGAGACAATAAAAACAGTCAAGCAGCTGAGATTTGATATGTACCGCTTTATGTGAGTGTATTGTATGTATGCGGATAAAGTTGGGCCTACTCATATATATCCAACTTCATATAAATAGCTGGGCAATAATATAGTTACATTACAATATTGTATTTGTCATAATGCATATAATTTGCATCTTGGTTTTTATTTTTAATGACAAAAATAAAATAATGAAATGAAGTGAAACAAGACTTCGCCTAGTGCCTTTTTTGGCCTAAATGGTCTGTCAGTCTTTTTTCTTTTAACTTTTGTTACTCTGTATAGCTATTTTTTAATAAAGGAACTATTTTAGCTCAATGACTTCCAAAATAGTCTTAACCAACACAAAAAAACAGATGTGATAAAATCGTAGATTTGGACTTTTTGCCATTCATTTGCACTTCTGTCAACTCATTAAAGCACTGTAAGAACCACTGAATGAATCTGATCCCCATCCTCACAACTCAAAGACACGTGCCTCATGCGCTCCAGCAGAACTCTTTCCATGCAAAAAGTCATTCTTAGACAAAATGAGTTTCTCTAATTTCTGTGTATACAAGTTGTTTATAAAACACCTGCTTCTGAGCAAACGTAAAGCGTGCATAAAAGACATCAGAGTGTTCTAGATCTATCCTTTAAAGCTGGTTTTGAAATGCAAACACGTTGAGGGTATCGATCAAAGAGCCAAAGCTAATGCAGCAGGGCATGAATCTACGTCCCAATGTAACTTTCACCAGTGCTGGAGTCAGCTGAGACGATCACGGCTTGACTTTTGTTTCTACAATGAAACTACATTAAATCCATAAACTTTAGCACAACTGGTCATCACCAGCCCACCTGCAGAGAGAAGGTGTGGAGACCAGGTGTGACCGTCATAATTACCCAGACTTCCTCTTTCAGCGGATCGTGGCTTCTACAGTTTCACTGCCACAAACAAGCGTAATTTGATGAGGGCTTTAGGGACTCTAACGAACAAACCTGAACAGGGGCCTACTGTATACAGAGGAATGCGAGGCAGATCTGCTGCTGGATAAAGGCTTTTGTCAGGCCTCTCTGGTGTCCAGGCAGATCGTCTGACTGTGAGAACCCAGATAAGAAGAGCTGGACTCTGAGCCTTCTGTCTCAAACAGATTATGTGCAATTAAACTGATTGACTGCCTTGAGAAAATGAGGTATCCACATAAGGCCATCAGTAGATCGAGCTGTGCTGGGCTTTCAGGCCTTCCCAGCATTCACATAATAAGCCACTTCTTACAATTATGAAACTCACTGCTTTAAGCTACCCTTCAACAGCAGCCCTGATGACTGACGAGCACAAAACAGCTTCTCAGAGATCTGCTTACAGTCAACCTTTCTGTATCAATGACTAAAATATTCTCTGTAAATGATTCTACTTTGGTTCCATGGGCTTCGTTTCTAAACAAGAAAAAGCAAGCATGAAGCCTGTATTCAACTCTACATGAAAACAGTGCTGCAGAGATTTGACATGACACTGCTGATCGTGACCTAAGATCAATTTCATCAATTAAAGCAAACAGCTCGTGTTAAAAAACAAACAAAAAAAACCCCGTAAAAATAAAAATCATAAACACCATGAACACAGCCACAGTGCACTTATCACACAGTACGCTGGATTTTATTCGACATCCTTGTGAACTTGACGTGATATCACCATGAATGTAATAAAAAATGCACTTTATGAAGAATTGCTTTCTGCATTAACCCTTTCTGCATTTACATGTATTCATTTAGCAGATGCTTTTATGCAAAGTGACTAACAAATGAGGAACATCACAAGTAATTTATCATAAAGTAATTTAACCAAACACAGATTCACAATTTATTGCAAAACACAAGCAGGTGTCCTCACACACATGTTGGGTTTCAATGTTTTATGGGTTCATTCCATAGGCGCAATGGTTTTTATACTGTACAAACTGTATTTTCTATCCCCTTACTCTTACCCTACACCTAAACCTACCCCTCACACAAAACTACAGGCATTATTACATTCTCAAAACACTTAATTCTGTGTGATTTATTAGTTTGTTTCCTTATGGGGACCAAAAAAAATGTCCTTGTGGAATACCAGTACACACACACACACCAACAACAACAACAACTACGAGAACATTATTTCCCTCCTGCTATGTTTTCCTGACACATATTTGGATGATTAATCTGAGCGCCCACAGCTGCTGTTTTAAGGGCAAAGAGCTCCATCAAATTAGTGTGCCGTGAGAGGGAGGGCATATGCTAATTAACCTACATTACCTGGCCAATGCACTGCACAGGACGCCTGGATTCCCCTGATAAACTAAAAGTACTACGGTATTAACATATTTCTTACAGCACAGCCAGAGAAGCGCTCTGTAAGGAAACTTCTGTCATCTGCAGTCTAGTTTAGTTAACACTAATCACACAGCAGGGTTTTCCTGATATCATCATCTTCTGGTGGCATTCAGGTCAGGTGACCTTATGAGTCTTGATGTGAATGGACAGCGCCACAGGCATAAACGCGAAATCAAAACTGCTCACATACGCAAAAGCCAGTTCTGTTCTCTGAGCATTTGGCCGACAGGAGATTTTATGGGACAGCAGGACATCATGTGATGCTCGGAAGAGAGCTGGAGCATTTAACCCTTGTTCAAATCTTCTTCATTCTATTGATTTACAAACGAGTCATTTGGAGCCGAATCCTCTGAGATTCTTACGAATCAAAGTATCTAAAGCTCATTGATCTTTATAAATGGCCTTCATGAGTGTTCACAGATAGTGTTCTGGTCTGTGATTAAAGTGTCATGAAACCCCCTGTTTCAGCACTGCTCTTTCACACCTCAGATCTGAAAAAGACTCCAGAAATGAGCGTGTAAAACTGTGGAAAAGTGTAGAGGGGAGAAAACCACCAATAAAACACAGACCTACAACACACTCATTATGCAGACAAATGAATATAGAACAGAAAGAATAAAGGCATAGTTACTTTTTGTTTACTCTTCTTTGAATTTTCGGGCTATATCATTAGCCCTATTCGCACGGGATTAGTATTATCTGGTGACCCTCAGTCATTTGTAATAATTGCGGAGGTTGTCTGTGATCTTAATCCCGTGCGAATCGCCCATGTCTGTAATTTGTAAAGTAAAAATTCCCCCGCAAATGACCTACCATATTTCGCCGAACACCGAGGTCCTGTGATAATATTAGTCCCGTGCGAATCGGCATCTCTGTGATTTGGCCAGCATTTGGCGGGTCGTATATCATTTTTGTTTCCTGTGCGCCTTTTTATCCAACTTTCGTGAAGAATGGAGCTGCATTGGAGTGTTTTATAGTATTTTGGGTGCTGTCATATATACAATTTGCAGAAAGAGAAAGCTGAAAAGGTTTTGAGGTTAATGTGTTACAAATAAATCATGCATAAAGCTTGAGATATTACATTAACCTGGTGAAATGTAAATGACATAGGGCACGAAACTATATTACTTTCTTTTTTTTAAATCCATCTAATTGGACCATAGAACGGGACTCTCAAAGCCTTGACATCTGGGGATCCGGGAGATAAGTCAGTAAATTCGAGTAAAATCACAGGCTTCGCTTATCCCGTGCGAATGCACCACACGAAATTCAGATGTGGGGGGGTAATTTCTAAATCACACATGGTCCCCAGATAATACTAATCCCGTGCGAATAGGGCTATTGTTTGCTGTGTATCACAGTAATCCATCGTGTCATCGCGTGATCAGACGTACCGCTGTATGAGCGCCCTTATTCACGCATATTTCATTTGAAGAAGACATGATATGTGCGCGAACACGGTGCTGGTTATGCTCACATAAACTTGAAACACGCTTGCTCCGGACTGGATATGAACTTTGATCCGTGCAGTTAGTGTTGAAAAAAACATTGCGGTGTTCAGAAACTGCTCTCTCATGCGCTCCACGTGTTGCCAGATTAAATACTGTTACGGTCATGTTTACAGAGATGAACCGACAGTGCGAAGCTCTTTCACGAGATTTGAATTCTCCGCTGTAAGACGGCCTCATGCATAATACAGCGCAATGATTGGATCATAAGAGTTCATTCTCACGAATAATACTGAGAAAAGCTTGAGAAACTGATGACACAGACGTGTACTCATTAGCCACGGCAGCCAATCACCACTGCAAATTAACACATATACATCACTTTTCGTGATGTTGGTTCAACTTCTCTTTTTGAACCGGAAGAACAAAATTGCTCCAAAAAATTTAACAAAATTAACCACTTTTCGCTTAATAATAGTCATAATGAGTGCTACTGTTGTTTTCACTGATGTGCAACCTGTTCATATATGTTAACATCTCAAAAAATGTGTTTTAGGGTTTCATGACACTTTAAAGCTTTCATTCAGATGATGTGAAGCACACACACAGCTCTCTCTCCAGCCATCAATCTTTGACCCTGCTGTGAGGTCACTATCATGACGTGGGAAACAGCGTTTTTCCATATTCTGAGCAGTAACTGTTGAAGTGGCCTACGCCACCGCTGCTCTGTAAACAGTATAATCTCATCAGTCGCTCTCGTGATGCTCTTCAACATGAGCAGCACATCTCAAGACGTCTCAGACCGCTGCGCTATTCTCACGTCAGCACTAATGAATTCTGGGAACCGGAAACCATTGGCTCTTTTCACTTTCAAAGTGCAATCATTCTAAAAGCTTCTCTGTCCACCGCAACTGCTGCAAAATGCTGGACGCTTTTTTGAACGGCAAATGAGTTCTTTCTGTCAGCTAAAACAAATCTCTGGAAAACTGCTGTCTAACTAATCCCCACTGATTGTATTTCATACACTCACACACATGATCTCCAGCTTTCTTCGGTTGTTTGTGAAACGTGAAATCTCACTTGTATACACTGGCAAATCTCAAGAGCAGCTTTGCTTTTTGTCAGCATACTTCTCTCGGGACATCTCTACATTTATAATCATACAGTATTTGAGGCAGGAAAGAACAGACAACAATGTCTGTTCAGTTTCATCTTGCGGAGCGTTCGTACAAACATAAGTTGATGGAGAACAAATGATCGATGCAGAAACACATATAAATGCTGTATTACCTTTGGCGTCTTGGCAAATCTCCCATTTCTCGTATCCTTGATGAGCGAGAGGTCTAACAGGTCGTTCTCCTGCAATCACAAATGAGATTTATGAGTATTAATGAGAACAGCGTGTTTAGACTTGCACAATTACAAAAGACAATAATGTAATAAAACCAAATAAATATAATCGTGACATATGATGGGAAACAGGCTGCTTCTTGCTCTTTTGGAATAAAAGAACAGTGACGGCGTACAGGTCAAAGGAAGGCCAAGCCCAGCGTCAGCCAATCATTACAAAGCTCATTTACATACAGAAGTCTTAAATGATCTGTGTAACTGTAAGGGACAAAGCGAGGGCAGAAAACATTGTTTTTGGTGCACAAACCTTAAATGTACATTAGATGAGCCCTCCGGAATGAAAGCAGCATTTAACCAGATACACGCTCACTCTATAACCACAGCTTAAATATCAGCAGGGACTGAAGGACCTTTAAAGATCCATTACTGATGTTGAGAACGAGACGGAGAGACTGCTGGGAAAAGACACCTCAAGAGAAACATCACCGGCTATTATAACATGTTGCGAGTCATTTGACATTTAATTGTGAATTGATCGAATTTCAATCCTGAATGTAAATGTGCATCTCTGCATATCCAGTGATATTTCTTAACTTAAAGACTCCAAGAAGACTTAGAGACTTCATTCTTGTTCACCAAGAATGAGAATTCATCACAAACCTGTTTGTTTCTACTGTGGAAGACAAACTTCTGAATAGTCTTCACGCACCTCTGAACACTGACTTCCGACAGAGCAAATGTTGACAGAATGTATAATTTCTTCAAATGCCTTTTCTTTAAACACTCCTGTTAGTAGTTACCGATAGTATTATCAGTGAAATCATGCATGTTTGGATTCAGAAGAAAATACCAAACGTGGACATGAGGTTGTCTACTGCAGTCCACTGTACTGAAGCACAACAAAGCGTCAGCAGCTTCTCTTATCTTACAGAGGTCACTGGATTGACCAGGCCACACACACTATCAGACACTATATCAACATATGATACGATGACAACGCTCTCTACAGCTGACTAAACTGGTCTCTAAAAGAGCAAGTGCATCAAGTTCAGAACCTTTTGTTTGCGTCTCTGAGAAGTGTTTAAAAGAGTGAGACAAACGTTTAAATAAACTCTGTTTCATAAAAGAGCCATGCGCAAAGGTGCGAGTGATGCTCTACAGGACACAATGACACGAGGCCAGTCCTGTCCTCAACACTGTGTCTTCTGTTCATGAAAGCTGAAATGGATACTGATGAAAAGTGACATTTATAGGCTGTGGAAAATAGTTGATTTCTGTTCAACATCAACATTTTGGAGGAGCTAATGACTGAAGCTGATGTGCACCGCTTCTAATCTGCTTTACCCGTCACTGTTTCTGCATCCAGAGCACAAAATGATCAGGCTGGACATCAGACGGATGACGGTTTGATTCATATTGCTAACTAAAATGGCAAAACGTTTCTGAAATCATCTGAATGGCATTTTTAATTTCCAAGAATCAGTGTGTATAAATGGGCACTGTGACACTTCTGACCTGGATTAGGCCGAGACGGTGTGTGGTGTAAAAATATAAAAAAATAGTGTGAAACACACAAACAGTATTCTGGTTTTTGCTCAAATTATTTTCAAAACCACAGATTGGACAATAAATGCTCACAAATGTGTTTATATCTGCATATGATGGCACCAGTGGAGCTGATCTATTTATGAAAATGAGCAGAGCTGCTGAAGTGTCCAGTTCCAGACGGATCGCTGCTGTAGGAAATCTCCTGTAGTCTGAACGCACAGCTTTATATCAGTCCACAAGGAAACAAAGTCCTCAGATGTTCAAGAGTCAACAGAGGGAGTGACTGGATTCGGTGGGTTCTTTAACACAGTGTTTCCCAACCCTGTTCCTGGAGGCACACCAACACTACACATTTGCCAACTTTTCCTAATCAAACGCACCTGAATCAACTCATCAGCTCGTTAGTAGAGACTCCAAGCAAAGAGTATAGAAGCCCTATAGAATGCACTATTTTCAGTTAAATGTGTGCACTTGATACATGACAGAAATTACAGAAACCTCACAATAGTTGGTGGAGTCCTTGATACAATGTTTGCAAGTTGTTCATATTTTGTGATATTTGAACTGTTTTTTATAAATGTTATGAATGTGTACCATTTATTTTAATTTATTTTTTATTTAAAAATCAACATTGTGAATAAATATATATGACTGTGTCTGCCTCTATTAAATCACTACCAAACATCACATCTGGTAATTTCACGACCTTAAGTTTTTCATTTAACAAGGAAAATGTACGATAGAACATAGATATGGGTAAGTAAAGGGTTTGCAGTAATT
>JAFVLL020033340.1:0-13365 GCA_021397915.2 Tor tambroides | reverse complement strand
GGTTAAACAATGTATAGCTGTTATCACGTAGGGTGTACTCACTTTTGTTGCCAGCTATTTTGACAATGATGGCTGTATGTTGAGTTATTTTCAGAAAACAGCAAATCTTTACTGCTATACAAGTTGCACATTGAGTACTCTAAAATATATCCAAGTTTCATTTCTATAGTATTGTCCCTTGAGAAGATAATGGCTGATGAAATGTGAGGGGTGTACTCACTTTTGTGAGATACTGTATATATATATATATATATATATATAAAACAACCTTAAAATACATTATGTACATATGTTTCACTATATTAGAAATAGTAACTTAATAAATATGTGATCAGTTTCAGATGCAGCTTTAGTATCTTTCTATAATGTAAGAGGCAGGGTGTTTCAGATTCTAGAGAGCATTTGATTGGACAAATCTGAACAGAAGCTGAAATGGAAAACAATGACCTTAAGGCTAAAATATTCATGTTAAATCCACAAAACTTCCGTTTTGATTTCATGGGAATTTTAACAAATCCTGCCCCACAGGGTGCCAGTTCTTTGTGCAGAGCATAACATGATGTCTTTTACACGAGAGACTGGCAGACTCAGCTAGAAATGTTGTTTTTTTTCCTTCCAAATGCACATTTCAAGTGTCATCAATCATTTGAAGTGCAGCACAGGTGCAGTACCCTGCCTCTAAACACTTCACTCTCTTCCTTGAAGAAAATAACATTTTAAATATCTGGCCTTTTAGATAAGCCTCACACTTACAAGAACATCTAATGAGCTCAGCTAGCTTGAACATCCTTGAGAGTCACAGTTTGCTTGCCACAGATTTTATCACCCATTGTCCTGGAATGTAATTTCACTTGATAACAGTTTCTAAATGACCACAATTAGCACCAGAGCAAAGGTTGTAAAGTAGGTTTAATCAGTATGCTTCAAGACCATGAATATATTAAGTAAACAGATTGATAAAATTACACTTAAATTTATTATATTGCCTTGTGAAATACACATCTAAAATGTCACGCAATCTACATCATAATTCCACCTATCTGATTGAACATTACTACTTTACTATACTTACAATACTTGTCACATTGCATAAAATACAAAAATCTAAAATGAATAGTAATATATTACATAAATAATGCTACATTTCTTTTTTAAGGTCTCAGGCTGAAGGTATATATATATATATATATATATACATACAGTTAAATGAAATGAAATGAATGGAAAGGAATGAAATACTTTAGCTTACCCACTTAGTGGGCATTTCAGTGTTAATTATACAGTATGTGAGTATATTATCAGTGATGAGTGGTTATGTGAGTAGAACGATCTCTCTGGGTGTGTGGGATTCTTAAGTGTTAATAGTCATCGAGGGCCTAAGAGTCTTCTCAGGGCAATCCCATTTAAACAGCAGTGAGGTATCTGCCATCTGTGAAGAGTACACGTCATCAACAAGACGACTCTGCGCCTCACTGAATGTGTTCTTCCAGTCTCCGATTTTACCTTAAAGATAGGATTGTAGTGTTTAGAAGATTAAAAAATACCTTGAAAAAATGTAACTTAAAATAACCAATATTTTAGACAGGACTATTTGATTTTCAAATTAAATTATGCAGGTTGTCTTTGAAATATTATGGTTTGATTGTTTGAGTCAAAATATTTGTTTCTATTCCATTTTCAGTTATTTCATCATCAAAGGTGATTGTACCAATGACTGAAGCAAACATCAAAAAGGCATGTACATACCTTTCCTCATGAACTTTCCCTTGCTGTGGTCCATGATCTCCTGAGGGATGAGAGTATAGTTCACCATGGCATTTTCCTTCATGCTATTGAAGCTACAGTGCTTCTGAGCAAGGATCAGCTCATCCTCAGTTAAAGGACACTGCAGAAAACAACTTACTTTCTGAACAGACCCATGAAGATCCTGATAAATTTGAAAAATGGCAAATTGTTTAAGTTCATCTGTATGTGGTCACCAAATGAATGAATTCTTATAAAATCATCCTACCTGCCACATTTCCTCATATGTGATGTAAAGGAAGTTCTGAATATCTTTTGTGTTACTGGTCCAGCCCTTGACATGATCAAACCAAGAGCCATAATGCACTGATGAAAAAAAAAAAAAAATCACAATAAATTATGTAATAGGTTGTAAGGGAAAAGAAAGAGACTAGTATTACCAGTTTGAGTTTGAGCCAATCAACTAACCTGCACCCTTCATGAAATCATTCAGAAAATCAGAGAAAGTGCCTGGGTCAGGGAGAAAATTGGCCATCTTGTGGAAGTGATAGTATGAAACAGACACATCTTTGAGATTTCTGGCTACATATATAACCTGAGGAAAAGGCAAACATTTGTCACTTGCAAGCAAATTCAACAAAGAAGTGAGAAAACTGTGTGAACAATTTGTGGTTTGCCCACCTACTCACCTTTGCTTTGGAGTGTTGCAGGGCTGGTGCCAGCAGGTGGTACGGCAGATGTGTAGTAATAATACGAGGCCCCGTAGAGGCTTTTAGAACATCAGCACAGTAGTACTGCTCAAGCCATGGTGCACGGGCCCAGTTGGGCTGAGTTTGGGCGATAGTTGGGTCCCCTTTATTCAAAACTAGAGCGATGATTTCCTGCATCCATGTGGTTCCTATGAGTCAAGGGATTCAAGAAAAGTGAAATGAATTCTAGAAAGGCATGAATAATATCTTGCCTGGAAAAAGGTAGCTTACAATTTTAAATTAAATACATAAATAAAAATGAAAATATGGACACAGAAAATGCATTTCATTATTACCTGATTTTGGGTAGGTGACAATTACAGTGTCTGTGTCCTGAAACTTGAAGTTGGTCGCATAATTCAACGAGTCTTTAGTATGCATGTGCCCAGGAAACATGATGCTCTGAAAAGTTTCTGTGACATCTAGTCGAGCCATGTCTGTGTGTGTGTGTGAATCAGTGTCTGCAAAAGGAATACAGAACAGACAATGGTGTTCAGCTGTCAGCTTATATAGGAAGAGAAAACGTAAGAAGACTGTTGTCATAAACCAATAAGCTAAAAGGGGAAGTACATAAGCATGGGATACAGAAATTACCTGAGAAACCAGTTACCGAGTAAAATCCAGGTCAGACTATAGCAATGGGATTTGTTGTTTGGTATAATATATAATTTTCCTAGCAAAGTTTTTTATTTGCATATTATAATATCATAATACTGTAGGACATTAATGTTGGTAGCTTAGTTTACGTTTGACCTTGTTCATCTTTGACTCTGAGTCTTTCAAGTCAAGCAGTGACAATTTTATTCAGTGGCAAACTTAAAATACAGTTCGCTTATCTGATGATAAAAATGCATTTGAAGGAGGCAGTTTGTGTCATGTTTAATTAGTGTTTTCAACACACAAATGCAATTTATTTCACTGACAGTTGAAAATGTATTTAAAAATCTGTTTCTAAGGTCAAAAAAAGGTTTGTTGATGTGGTTCATTTTAAATTGCAGGTTGTCTGGATCTCATGTGAACATTGTTACATGGATGGTGTAATCATAACCAAAGCCATTAACTTCCTAGAAGTTGTACAAACCACCAGGAAAATCCTCATATACGTCATTACAGAAGATCGTCACCTCTGAAAAATAACACTCAGTAAATATGTGATACATTGTTTCAAATAATGAATAAATGTGTTGTTTCAAACGATTAACCATTGAACTTCAAAGTATTGTTAGATTAAATGTAACAAAATAAAAGTAAACAGACCTAAATTAAACAAATTAACTAAATAAATAAGTAAAAGTTTTCAAGGTCATAATTTTAAAAATCAACAAACCGAAAGCAACAAGAAGCTTTTAACCTTAAACTTGTTGACCTTAAACATAATAATCTTAATGGAAAAACAGTCATGGTGAATCAACCAATGTGTGAAGTGTGATAAGTGTGAAGCTTAAAATAGAGCAGTCTTGTGCTCAGTAATGTGCTGTGGTAAGTACACCATAGCACTGATGGCAAACATAAAAACACCAAGCTAGGATGCAGAAGAATAATCAGGTTACACATTAATTTCTCTCAAACCGAAATGGATTTTTTTTTTTTTTTGGATTTTGCACTGCCTTCTCAAGTTCATTATATATTGTAAAGACAAAAGTGATCACATATTAACGTCACTATATGTTCAAATTGGTCTGCTCATTTATTGCAAGATTGGTGCATATTTTGAGAAAACAGGAAGAGCTATATAAAACACTGGTGGAAAAAAAATGCTGCATTTGTGTCATAAGCAGGTCAGACAGGATGTACAATTCATGCAGAAAGATCTAGCAAAATATACTATTTGTTTTACTGATAAGATGATAGCTCAGTTACTTTTGGAATATATTTATAATTAAAATTCAAGGTTGTAGCACCCTGTTCTCCAGTCAAGATGTTTTTTATTAACCAAACACATTCCAACATCACTCTTTGGTTTTGCATGAGCCTTTTATTACAAGTAAAAACTAGTGCAAATGCAGTGTCAGGGAACATATAGTAATGAAAAAAAGAAAGAAAGAAAACAAAAAGTCTCTTACAGCCTTATTTCATAAATGTTATGAAATGGCTTTATGGTATGCTGGCTTTAAAAGAAGGGTTCCTGGTTTTACTGTCACAGAAGCAAGCCATGAGTCATCACCCTTGTGGCCTTGACTAAGTTTCTTTGGATAAAAGTGTCTGACCATTTGATTATTATTGACACTGTGTCATAAAACTTCGTTTTCAAATGTTCAAAGGTGAAGGGTTAATTTCTGCAGCACTAACATTGTTAAACAGAATTGCAAAAACAATAGCAGTGTCCAAAGTTGCACCATATATGCTTATTCACTATAGTGGATGGCATATAGTTCACTGCATGAGAAAGCAGTGAATGAAAATGGGAGAGCAAATTCAAACATTGAGTTATTTATTTATTGCTATTTAATTAGATGAGAGCCTAACAGTGCATTACGGAGTGCTGAGTATTAATTAAACCTATTCCTAATAATTTAACTTGTTATATTCCATTTTATTAATATGGTTAAATCTGAGCTCATCTAAAGTCTCTCCAGCCAAAATAATACCTCTGAAGACAGTAGTCCAGAGAGTGTACACAACCCTCACATGGACTTTAAACAAAAAAATGAAATATTTACTGTACTTTTACACAATCACTTATATCACCTTTCTCTGTCATTAAAAATTAAGACATGGCTTTTATGGGACAACTGTCCGGTTTATGGGACATTTTTACAACCCAAAATTATACATTAACTTAAATTCAGCATCATTATGATGCAAACTTAATCCCTAACACTGGTCTTTTAGCCTTAGAGTATCTCTACGCATAGTCAGAGAGAGAAGACATTATACGTCTGCTGATATAAGCAGTAAGCTGAAAACAAGGAGAGCTGAGATAGGTAGAGTTATTTGAGGAGCAATTCAAAATTAAAGGTTACAGAGTGAGTAAACAGTGTGGTGATGATGGATTGGGTCAAGACTGTGTGTTTAGTGCTCTGGGCTTTCACATTCAACTCAGTAGCAGATGATTTAAAAGAGCAAGCCCTGAAACTGATGGCTGACACTCCACTTATAGATGGGTAAGTCAATCTATTTATCTACACTATAAAAAAAAAAAGAGAGAGAGGTCTATCTAGTGGAAAGTGAAAGGAAAGTGATGGAAGTGTAAAAATGTAAATGTATCTAGTGGAAAGGAAAGTGAAAAAAAATATTTCAAAGAAAGTTTTGTAACATTTTTCAAAAACAAGATATTCAACGTACAGTCCCTGAAAACAAGTTAATCAATGCCTTGTGGCAATTTTGCTTCTTAGGTAGTCTAAACATTTTTTTTTTTAAATGAAAAACGAGATCTCTAAGTAGAAACGTCACTATGAAATACATTTTTTAATGGAATATTGAAGTGTTTATTATAAATGTTTTATCTGTGCATATCATTGTTTTTTAAAAGCCACGTGCCCTCATAATCTTTAAATAAAAACATTGTTTAATATAAACAGCACTTTCAGAATTTGAAATCAGATTGGATTCCTTCTCATATACGGAAATTAGTGCATGTAAACATAATGTTTCATTTTACAAATGATTCGTTGCAACAAATAGAGCTGCTTTCAGAAAAAGGTACAAAAGCTGTCGTATGGTGGGGCAATACCTTTTCAAAAGGTACAAATAAGTACCATTAATGTACTAATATGTACACTTTAGGTGCTAATGTATATGCACCTTTTAGGTAAATAAGGTACATATACCTTTTTAAATAGTGACAGTTTGCATTTTTTCTGAAAGTGTAAAAGGAAGGAAGAAATATCAACAGAAAGTGTAATTCACAGATGCTTCAGTTTTCAAGGAATCTTTCAATGATTTTTCTCTCATCTATGATTCTATTTGAAAGTGATTTGAAATCTCTTATAAAACAGGCACAATGACCTTCCTTGGCAGATGAGGAGCTTGTTTAATAATCAGCTCAACATGGTGGACTTGTACACACTAAACACCACACACACCAACATCCAAAAAATCAAAGAAGGGCACCTCTCAGCACAGGTATAAACACAAACAACCATAGAAACATTCACCATAATGGGCAAACTGAATGTGTGGTAATATTTGTTTTTCTGTTGCAGTTCTGGGCAGCTTATGTACCATGTGATTCCCAGTACAAAGACGCAGTCAGACAGACGTTGGAGCAGATTGATGTAATCCACAGGATGTGTCAAGAATACCCAGAAGTGTTCAAATTTGCTGCTAGCAGTCAAGGTAAGACAGTGAAGCAGCAGTAAATACTGTAGAAATCCTTGTAATAACTCAAAGTGAATCAAATATACGTCAGTATTGAATACAATGACTTGTGTTCAGTACACCCAGGGCTACCATTTTTGCTACAACATGAATGATATTTCAAATTATGCGGCATGTTACAGTAAGAGAGGTAAAATGAAAAAAATGGATGGAAAAATCCATAATCATATATAAAGAAGGTTAGAAGTGACCTCAACAACCACAAACGCTGTAACAACCACCCATCAACACCATATTCCTAAAGCAAACTAAAATGAAAATGTTGTTGCAGATATATTGGATGCCTTTGAACAGAATAAGACAGCGAGTCTGATTGGGGTAGAAGGTGGACATTCGATTGACAGCAGTTTGGGTACTCTGCGCACTATGTACCATCTGGGTGTCCGATACCTCACTATCACACATAGCTGCAACACACCATGGTGAGTGGAAATTCTTGGGAGAGTACTTACCATACTTAATAGCACTTTAAATAAAAAGATGGTCTGAGATGACAGCATAAATGCATTCATGTCAAAGAGAACATACAGGTTGATCCAGCAAGGTGAGGATTGATGATTTCAACAGTTTGGAATGAAGAAAACATAAATCTGCCTGAAACCTGTGCCAGAGGCATTTTCTATTAAATAATGTTTTTGTAACACACTCGTATAACACTGACAACAGTAATGTGTGAAAATAGAGGGAAATTTCCGGATTGGTCAACTCTTACCAGCAGCTATTCCACAGAATTCATATTTTGCACTTAAGGTGGGTCTAAAATAAAATCTACATCAGGTTTCAAAAGAAATGACCACAAAAAAGGCCACGCAAGTGCACGTGCTCATCTGATTAGAGAAGGGGTTTCAATTTCAGTTGAAGACTCTATTGTTTCTTTTACCATGTTTTGGTCTCACTTCCTTCTAGGGCAGACAACTGGCTGGTGGACACAGGATCTGAGCCTGAAGAGCATGGTGGTTTGTCTGACTTTGGCAAGGTTAGACATAGAGATGCTTTAATGTTAGATTTCTACAATCAATAAAAAAATACTGTAATTTGTTACATTCAAATTTATTAGTTTGGCTCAAATAATATTTATGGTTAGGTTAAAAAATAATGGTTCAAAAAATTATTTTCCCAAAAATTAAAACATTCATGCAAAATAAAAAGATTATTTATTATAAAGACTATATACCATGCTTAGTAATGTATTTACTTTAGATACAAGCCAAAATGTTACTTAATGTAAGTCAATATGTAAGGAATAATTGACGACGGGCCGTTGAATTATTAGAAAAATCATGCACACCGGCCGTTACACCTCGGGTGTGCATTATTTTTCTAATAATTCAACGGTCCGAAGTCAATTATTCCGCTTATACTACGGTTGCCACACCTCAAGATACTGATCAGATGATATGTTTCAAGGCATTCGTCCGGTTTTTCTACTTAAATCGCTATTGTGAGTAGGATTATTTCTTCTGCATCTCATCCAACGACTCCCTTGCTAATTCCAAAACGTCATTTTAAACCGTAACGGAGGCTTGAGCCGTTGATAGCAGACAAATGCAGATGCAGTTAATACAGTAAATAGCTAAGTTATGAGAGGAGAGAGATTACCTCTATAGTCTGTGCGTCTCTCAAAAGTGTTCGGCAGCAATGTCTCTAGTTATAGTGAAACTTATTTCATTTTCTTCACGAACAGCGCCTTGTTGTTACTTCGCTTGTGAGAAGTCATGTAGTTTTTAAGTTGTTAAACTATGTTACTGATAAAATCGTCAAAGTAGTGCTAACAACATTAGCGCGTATGTTAACGTGTGCAAACTGTGTGTGCGTCTGAGGGAGAGAGAGCGGGAGAGACAGAGTATGTGCTTTCCGTACATAATAAAACGTAATTTTGTGGCAAAAACATGGATATGATCTGTCGTTTTTATCCTTTTGTTTGCTATATTTGTTAGTTTGGCCAGTGTCCTTTGGTTCTTTTGGTGTTTTAGGCTGTAAGGACCTTTGAAATCGCAAATCCTTTGGCGAAGTGATATGGACATGTAATGCGGTGCCTGGAACTACGTTCGCCGTGCGTTTCCCTGAAAATAATTGCACACCTTAGAACGTTCGTCAGCCAAGCTATTAAATTTAAATTTGCTATTAAATTCACTATAATATGAAATTAGAATTTTCACTTAAAATCTATTTTTTTTTTTACTAAAAAACTAAAAATATTTTGTCATTTTGCTGTTTCATTTAGTTAACTTATTAATAAAGACAACTTACAGACTTCAAAGACCTTAATTTTTTTGTGATATCGATTTAAAATATCCATCACATTTTCTGTTATGTACAAAAAATAAAAAATATAAAAATAAAATCCACAATAATTTCTAATGTCAGTAAAGCTATCCATTATGTGTTCTGCACATCAAAACTCTGGTGTCAAACAAAAATACTATTTAGACAAAATTGAGTCTTTTACTTTTTTCTAAGGTGAGTGTATAGACATTTTTTCTTAAACTTTATATAGAATAAAAACATCTTTTACTGTGGCAAATTATTTACAGTACAGTTATTAACATAAAGCATTAAGTTAACTCTAAAATGTTATTAACTTTGGGCATGGTGGAGGTTAACGTAGGCCACCTTGACTTGCTGTAGTCTTTTAGAGAAAGCTTTACTCATTGCTGTCTGTAGTGACCAATTTGATTTTTCCTTTCAGCAAGTGATCTGGGAAATGAACCGCATTGGAATGCTGATTGATCTGGCTCATGTGTCTGAGAAGGTCATGAATCAGGTTTTGGATATCTCTAAAGCTCCTGTTATCTTCAGTCACTCTTCTGCCTACAGCATCTGTAATCACAAGAGAAATGTTCCTGATGATGTTCTCATGAAAGTGGCAAGTGTACCATCAATTTACAACCTCAAAATGTTACACAACAGAGTTTATTGCCCAAAAAGAAGACTATGATACACTTACTTCCATATTCATAAAAAGTATGTAATACGTTACTTATTTACTGATATAAAGAGATGTTATAAAAGATAAAATCAGATGATTTAATTTAGCAAAATCATATGGATAATCTCGGCTGTGATTCAGTCATAAATACATAAGGTAATGAACTGAACGAGACACAGGTAAACTATGTAATCAGTAACTATGGTGACAAATAAGAATATATTTTGAAACCATGACAACCAAAAAAACAGAAAGGATACACAAGAAGAAACAATGAGATGCAAATCAGAAATCCATGAAAACAAAACCGAAACCTAGAACTGAACGTGACATGCATAGTATGGCTGCGTTCCGCTTCGTTTTTATGGCCTTCCCTCGTTAACTTTCTATCGCCTCATTGATTCGTATGTATGACACTGGCTACATTCACACTGTCAGTTTTGGGATTGGCAACTGCGTACTTACAGGAGTGAGTCTCGAAATGTCCCGTTCACACAGCAACTTACAATAGCTTCTTGAATAATGTCTGTATGAATGTCTCGGTTACGTATGTAATCATGGTTCCCTGAATAGGGAACGAGAAGCTGTGATGACATCATTGCTACAGGAAAAACCTCTGGTGTGACGAATGTCTGAAGCCCTATACCATCACGCCAGTTCATTGGCCAATAGCGCTTAGCACCGCCCCGTGCATACTTCACGTATGCTACATCAGCTTGCTGTGTGCTATTTCATCAGATTTCCTCATGACGAAGGAAGCGCCATCGAAGGTACGGAATGGCCAGCATCGCAGCATCTCATTCCGTATTCAGGGAACTATGGTTACATACGTAACCAAGATGTTCCCTTTCATAGGTTCACATCAATGCTGCGATGATGTCATCGCTATGTGAACACTATACCATAATGCCTTACGTACCTCAGATAGCTGGAAGACCAAGGAAAGCATCTGCTCAAGCGGATAAGACCCGTCCCAGGAGCCGTCCTCACATCCAGACTGTAGAACTTGATGAAAGTGCTAGGAGAGGACCATCCTGCTGCAGCACAGACATCTTCCATTGAAAACCCTTTAAAGAAGGCCTGAGAAGAAGCCACTGCTCTTGTAGAATGAGCACGCACCCCTAGAGGCAAAGTCAAGCCATGCGCCTCATAGGCCAGAGAGATAGCCTTCATTATCCAATGTGACATTCTCTGTTTGGTGACAGCAGACCATCTGGTCTTTCCACCAAAACACACAAACAACTGGTCAGATCCACGCCACTGAGCTGTGCGGTCGACGTAGATCCTTAGTGCCCTCACCGGGCAGAGACTCAGACTATCTGACCCTGCATCAGCAGGAGAGAAAGCCTCTAAGACCACTTGCTGAAAGCGAAACGGAGTCGAAGTAATCAGGCCTGGGTCGCAGTAAGACTTTAACCAGCCCTGGGGCAAAGTCCATACACAAAGGGATGATAGAAAGAGCCTGCAGATCCCGTACTCTCTTAAGGGAGGATAAAGACACCAAAAGAACCATCTTGAGAGTCAACAGTTTCTCTGAAACAGACTTCGATGGCTCAAATGGATGGCCCGCCAGGCCTTCCAAAACAATAGATAAGTCCCAAGAAGGAACTCGTGACAGGCGAAAAGGCCTAAGCCATCTTGAACCCTGCATGAAACGGGAGACCAGAGGGTGATTACCAACTGAAACACCTCCCATAAGTACGTGTTCATCAGATATGGCTGCCACATACACCTTAAGAGTGGCAGGGGTCACCCCTTTGGAAAAACGACTCCAACCGAGCCAATAGCGTAATGGACTGGGTTCAAATTGCGTTGTCTACACCAGGAGGTGAAAAGCCTCCACTTAAGGGCATACAAGTGTCTAGTGGATGGAGCCCTAGAATTAATAATTGTGTCGGTAATCTCAGCCGAGAGACCGGAACACATTAGCGCACTCTGCTCAGGGGCCACACCCATAACCTCTACAAATCTGGCCGAGGATGCCAAAACATGCCCCAAGCCTGCGTCAGCAGATTGTATCTGAGGGGAATCCAAAGAGGGCCGGCTAGCAGACTGACCAAGTCCGAGAGCCTGAGTGGGCCACAACAGGGCCACCAGCAGCAAATGTTCCACTCTGCCTGACCGTACTCTGAACAGAATCACTGGGAGCAACCGGATCGGGGGAAAAGCATAAAGACTGGTCCTGGGCCACTTGTGGGCCAGAGCATCCAAGCTCAGAGGCGACGGAGGAGACAGAGAAAACCAGAGCGGGCAATGCGTAGTCATGCTCGAAGCAAACAAGTCCATTTCCGCTCGGCCGAACCTTATATGAGACTTCATATGAGACTCACCACGTGGGGGTGCAGTCTCCACTCCCCAGCCTCTGGGCCCGGTCTCGAGAGCAAGGCCGCTCCTGAGTTCAGACGACCTGGGACATAGACTGCTCTGACCGACAGGAATTTGGTCTGAGCCCAAAGAAGAACACGTCTCGCCAGCCTGCATAGGGGGCGAGAACGTAATCCTTCTTGACGATTCAGGTATGAAACCACAACCTTGTTGTCCATCCTGACTAAAACGTGACAACCCTTCAACTGGGGTAAGAACCGTTTGAAAGCCAGAAAGACTGCCATCAGCTCCAAACGATTTATGTGCCAAACACGATGCACCTCTGTCCAAACTCCACACACTGGGTGTTCTTGATGGACTGCCCCCCAGCCCGTAGGGGACACGTCCATCGCTATTGTCTTGCTACGACAGAACGCCCCCAACTGGACCCCTTTTTGAAGGAAATACAGTCTCATCCATGGGCTCAGAGCGTGAAAGCCTCTGCGTGTCACCATAACTCTACAGAAAGGATGACAATGAGGTGAAATGTTTTGGCTCTTGACCCACCACTGAAACGGCCTCATGTGGAACAGGCCCAACTGAACTACAGGGGACACAGCTGCCATCAGGCCCAACAATCTGAGGGATAAACCTACATGGACTAGATGCCCTGTCCTGAACTGACTCAGACAGATCAGTAATGACTGCACATGTGCGGGAGACAGACGTGCCTGCATTGTGCAAGAATCCAAGTCCACCCCCAAAAAGGTCCTTTGCTGACATGGTAGCAGGACACTCTTTTGTAGGTTCACCTTCAATCCTAGGCTCCTCAGATGATTTTGCACCAAGTCTCAATGCGCCAGTGCCTGATGCTGAGATTGAGCTAATATTAGCCAATCGTCCAGGTAGTTCAAGATTCGAATGCCCTGGAGCCGCAACAGGGCCAGAGCTGCGTCCATACATCTTGTGAACGTTCGAGGAGTCAGAGCCTGTCTGAACGGAAGAACACGATATTGGTAAGCTTTACCTTTAAAAGCGAACCTGAGGAACTTCATACTTCACTTGATGATCTGGATGTGAAAGTATGCATCCTTCAGATCAATGGTTACAAACCAATCCCCGGATTGGACATGAGACAAAATGGACTTTAACGTCAGCATCTTGAATTTGCTCACTCTGAGCAAAAGATTTAAGTGATGCAAGTCCAAAATCGGACGTAAACTGCCATCCTTTTTGGGCACAACAAAATATCGGCTGTTGAAGCCCGACTCCACCTGAGTGGGGGTATTTCTTCTATAGCCCCTTTCTCTAGGAGTGACA
>JAFVLL020033339.1:0-11703 GCA_021397915.2 Tor tambroides | reverse complement strand
GTCGTTAATTTATAATCACAACGTGGAAGGAAGATTCCTCTGCTCTGGAATGTGCTGTAATTGGAGTTGTGTCTGTTCACTAAGTCTCTACAACGTACTAGGATATTTTCATAAAAAAAGCAAAACTTTGACTAATAAACTGTGTAAAAATGAACACTTCCAAAGGGAGTCGACTGTATGTCTTAATTTTAGTGTTGTTTGTTTTAAAGGCTGAATGAAACATTTCTACTTGTCACAAAAAATCAGCTTTTATTTGTCATAGAGGAATTGTTTTTTGATTTTGCACGTATTGAGTTGGCTGTAGCCATTTGTTGTGACTTGAAGTGTTAGGTGACTTTGAGGAATTTTGATTTATGACATCGATTTGTTCTCCTATAGTGATGCATGACATTGCTGTGCACTTCTCTCAAGTAAACAGAGGATGTGGGTTTAAGCTAATGGCTGGCTTGAGCTGCACTTCTATTGTGTTTAATCAAACTGGATACTTCCTGTACATTTTTTAAGGGTGCCTTGAAAATCTAGGGGCATTACAGCAGAAGCACATTTAATTCTGTGCATACTTTAGGTTATTTAGGTACTACTTAAGAAAAAGGAAGAGACCCAAATTAAAGGAACACAATAAAATGTCAACTCCCCCACCACCATCTCGAAATGTCCCTTTTTTTCCCCTCTTATGACTGTGTTAATGGAGTGGTAGACCGATACTATCTAATGAAAAAACATCCTTCCCTTTTTTTTTTATACTGTGTCTGTTGTTGACATAGCCTGTACAGGATTCAGTGTGTTTAGTTTAACCCTCACAAATTGGTAAGTGAACTATCTGACAACAGTTAATTTAGTAATAGTAGAACAGCTAACCATGTGTCAGAGTTTTCACCTATAATGAGAACTGCAGCAATAAATTTGAGAAGAATAACAAAAAAAAATGTGTTTAAGCTTTTAATCCAAAATTGTTTTTCTTAGACAATAATTATTAGGCCTGGAGATGAGTGTGGCTAGAGGTTCTTCCCCCTAGTGTCACACATAAATTTGTTTTGTTCTCTGCAGTTGTCTGATGAACTCTTTAAAGGACAAACCTTTCTGATTTCTTGCTTCTGTGTTTCTCTAAGCCCAGAGAGCCTTGAGCACATACTATCTCAAGTTAATACAGTGACCAGACTTATGGATGAGTTGGTTTCCATGGTGATGGAGCAGAAGACTGACAGCTGGTTACTGTAGGTAAAGTCTGAAATGATCATTCACCTAGAAGAGAATTAGCAGCAGTTATGTGTATGTACCTAAAAGAGAATTAGCAGCAGTTGTGTGTATGTATGTATATATATATATATATATATATATATACAGTATATATGTAATTTTTTTTATTTAATAATTTTTTATATATAATGTGTGTGTGTGTGTGTGTGTGTGTGTGTGTATCAACCAATGTATAATCCAATGTTAAAAACTGTATTTGTGATAACCATATACTTTTTTTAACACACAAATATTATGCACAAAATAGATGTCCAGATCATTTGAGAGAATTTGTGTTTTCACATTTGTATTTGAAGACCATTTCACTTTGCACGCAAGACATTTTGCACTTTGTATCAGTTGTATTGAGCATTATTCTTGGTTACATAGAAATAAGGCATAGTTCCAATAGAATCGCCCAGTTCTCATAGATTTTTTTGGCAGCACGTTCATGCAACACACCTCTCGTATCATCTCATAACAAAGGCTCTGTTGGTTTAGGATTTGAACAGAGTGTGCCGATAAAGGAACACACATGGATAAGCCAGCAAGGAATCTGTGCCCACAGAAATCTACAGCAAGCCCATTCTAACAACTGTCATTCCAAAAGTTTGTAGAACAGAATTCCACGTGGCAAACATAAGGAAGAATTCTTGTGACATCTGAATGATGTTTAGACAGTATCAAGGAGCCTACTAGCCAAGAAAATATTCTCGGCAACAGTTATTTATCTCCGCCACTGGACTGCACTGTTGATAAAAGTAGCACGGATTCAGGGATTCAAACTGTTTACGCCAAATTCTGACCCTACCATCTGCATGTTACAGAACTCAAGATTTGTTAGACCAGGTGGTCACATTCACTTAGATAATGCGTCATATTCTAACATTTGGTCAAACATGCAAACACTTCATATATTGAGCCACATGATTCACTTTGGCTAGGGATGTTTATGAGCAGGTTTATCCACTGATATTGTATGTGTATTTTGAGAATACACAACCACTAGAAAGTCTGCCTGCACCAGTACTGTAGATTATTGATCTGTTATTTTTGTAGAAAAAAATCTGAATTGAATATACGATACCTAATATTAAGTTAATTTCAAACAAGGCTAAAAATAAGATGTCCATATAGTCTCTTCCAGCTTAAAATGTATTAAAATGCATGGAATCTTTGTAAATCTATGATTATTTCAATGACTTTGTGATGTACGTATCACAAAGTGTGTAAATACATGATATTTTAGGCCAAATTTATAATGCAACGCTCATTTTTCTCTGACCTATCTCCTTCCACTAAGGAGTCAAAGGTTGAAGACGCCTGGTATAGATTTCATTGCTATTATTGTGGTTCATTCGTTAAAGATCCTCATGTCTTGTACAATATTGCAGATAGGGCTGCAGAAATAATGTATGTTGTTATATTGTGCACTTTTGAAGAAGTGGAGCAAAGATTTACTTTTTTGTTTTATTTTACAAATGCAATGTTTTGACCAGTGTTAATTTTGGCAGGCATTTTTGATTTAGTCTTAGTCTTTATCTTGAGACGAAAATGCTTAATAGTCTTAGTCACATTTTAGTCATTTGAGTCTTTCATAGTTTTAGTCTAGTTTTAGTCGACGAAAAGTCATTGCATTTTCGTCAACTTTTAGTCATTACTTTTAGTCAAACTGCAGTTACCAACATTTATTTTGGTAGCTATTTTATATGTAGTATTCAAACAAAAATAGTCATCAATTCTTCTCTCTTTAGACCAAATCAATTAAGCTTATGAGAAATTTGAATCAAGGATTGAATTTGGAAAAACTGGAATAAATTTTCATTTTTTGGTAGAGATACAAATTAAACTCATTTTTCAGATACAGTAGGTTTACTTAAGTATACATTTAACATCTTTTGTTCGTTAACATTGACACATAATTAGGAATGCTGTCCATTTAAGACGGAAGGTATGCATGTAATACTGACACTCAGTTTTCACCCACCTGTTTACGCTCACTTAAGCCATAACCGACTGTATTTACGTGAGATACTCTGACTCTACACGATAGACGTGTGGACTGCTGTGTGTGTATTTGAGCGCTGAGAACTGATCGCGCGCTGTATGAGAACTGAAGAAGTGGAGCGTGCGCGAGAGAGAGCACTTCTATCAGCGCGATTCCGCCTATACCGCCTTCACTAACTTTAAGTTAATCGACAACGAATTGTGACTCCCGGGAAAAACGGGACGTCTGGTCACCCAGACCCTAACCCTTCGGGTGCTGAGGCCATTGTTTCAGATGGCTAGTTCGCATTTCGGTAGCCTATCCGTCCACTGCGGCTGCCATACTGAGACTAGATATGCAAACGCCCCTTATCCAATGACAGAGAAGCACATTTTGGAAGCCAAGACAGTTAACTTAGCCTACAGGATGTATTTCGAATGTCCGGTAGTCCTCAAATAACATTTTAGTCCCGTCTCGTCTTGTTAACGAAGACGCGGTATAAATTTCGTCATAGTTTTTATCATCAGATATTAGTTTTAGCTCGTCAACGTCTCGTCTTAGTCACAGAAAAAATGTTCGTTGACGAATATTTTTCGTCGTCGTCTTCGTTGACGAAATTAACACTGGTTTTGACCTCTCAGATCATCATCAGTCAAAATGATGAATACCTGATGAGGACCTGAGAGGTTAAAACATTGCATTTGTAAAACAGATAATATCAGTGTTTGGACATCTGTTCCCCACATTTATTTCATTGTTTCTTGCACCTGTACCCAACGTTAGCTGCATATACATATATGTATATATTTTCATTATTTTGGAATGAATTTTGTAACATTTGTTTAGCATTTGGCAGACAATTTATTCCAAAACAACCTACAAATCATTCAATTTCATCAGTATGATTAGTTTCTGGCAATCCAACCCGTGACACTGGTCGTGCTAACATCATGCTTAACCAGAATGAAAGAGTCATCTGAGATAGCAAATTCTTCAAGTTCTGTAAATAATCAAAGCTTCTGTTTCCTCTCTGATAAGAATAAAAGGACTTCCTGCCATGATATGTTTATGACCGACCTACATGCAGCCAAGAAACACATCTCTAATTGGGAAAAAATGAACACGATTAGAAAGTATCCCAGGGATTTTTTGGGAATAAAGCCCATTCAGTTGCTCAGTGGATTAATGAGCATTGTATTATTGAAGTAAATACCATGAGACAGGAACACACAGCTTGAGTGATCAGTGGCTCCTCGCCATCAGCACCGTGACACTTATTCAACAGGAACAAGTTATGGCTAAGTCATCGCCAACTGCTTAACGTTCGCCATGCATCTGTTGCTCTGTCATCTGTATGTGTGGTTGGATGTCCTGATAGACCTTGAGTGCTCTGGTCTGTGGGGTCTTTTGCACATCTGCCAAAAGGATTTTTATTAGGCTGAACGCTTTGCTAGAATTTGATAGAGGAAGAGTTTCATCTATTTTCAGTTTTATTCTCCAAGCTTTTTTAGACCACTTGGCCTGCATGTTGGCGTTTCCTTATTTAAGATTTTTTCAACTTGCTGCAGTGTTTTGGGCTTTGATGTTGATGGGTGAACAGAGCTCTTAGCAAAGGGGCAAAAAGCAATTCCAGATTTGAACATTTTCCACTGTGATGTCCTACTTTCCACTAACACACACGCTGGTAATATGGGCTGCTATAAAATCGCACTTGGTAATCTCCATCTGGTCGTTTACATCTGTTAGTGTGATACAGTGTGAAGCTGATTCATTCTGAGACATCTGAGGTACATCTGAAGCCCAAACAAACAAGTTCCATTCTGTTTCACTCTGACTCAAAAATGTGATTTTCTAATAAATTTCTCATTCACTTTCTCTTTACGCTTCCTCTGAGAGCTGAATACTCCTTTTGGAGACTCCAAAATATTCCACATGGTGGATTGCTAAACCAGTTGCCAGATTTCACTGGAAAAAAACAAGAAGGCATGACTAAATGAGCAACCCATGTTTATCGTGTTCTTGGGGAATCTTCCAACAAAGAGAGAGTTGGGAATGGTAGAAACCTGAAAGCAAAGGGGCAACAAATTACAAAAATTAATAATAA
This sequence comes from Tor tambroides, assembly GCA_021397915.2. NCBI lineage: Eukaryota > Metazoa > Chordata > Actinopteri > Cypriniformes > Cyprinidae > Tor > Tor tambroides. Next base: position 6,376 of record JAFVLL020033339.1, on the reverse strand, counting down.
TGTTAATATATTAACATTAACAATAACATTGCTTACTGCAGCTCAGACAGATGGAGATTTTTGACAATTCTTATTATGGTTGATCAAAATTTAATGGCTTATGGAGGTGAAGTACTAATGCCCATATTTTTATGCAACAACAAGCCACTTATAATCTGTGAACATGGCAACACATTCAGTGTCTCGTGCCATTTTTTCCTTGATAATCACTAGGATAAGGATTACATATCATGCCATTTGTTTGTGCATCTGCTTTGAAAAATATTGGCAAGGTTTTTTTTAATTATGCCTTGTTATGATATATTAAGTTCCATTTCTTTTCTTTCAATTTTTAAAAGGGAAAGGGAATCCCCCTGTGAAAATATTCATCTGAAAGGTTATCAAGATTACCAAGATTATCCAGACACATTTGATGTTTTAGTTCCATAAAGGTATACCAAACATCTTTTTATCTAAAAATAAAAGCTGCATTCAATTTAATTTAAATTTTAGAAACTGCATGGTACAGTAAATGTCAACACCAATCTACTTCAACGTGAAGAATTACATTGAAAAAGGTTATATTTAAATATGTGTGGTTGTTGAAAGAAGTTTCAGCTTAAAAAATACAATTGAACTGCACGCAATGCAAAGGGCATGCTTGTTTATATGTCATGACATTGAAGAGTTCCATTCAGGAAGTGAAACGAGAAGTGTGAAAGCTGATAACAGACGTGAAGCCACATGTGACAAGTCAGAGACATTTATAGACAAAATTGGGTATTTCCCTTTGCACCTAGACATGAAGGTGAAAAGTTCCTCTCTGTCAACTTGAACAACAGCTTCAGCAGTTAGCATTCAACCCCTTAAGCATTAATCAATTAGGTTATGGTGATGTTTAACACTTACCACACATTTTGACTACACCGGCCTAAAAACATCAGGTAAGTGAACCGAATACACACAGAGTTAGATGCTACTGCCTTACTGTATGCTGTTTCCTGATGCATCACCAAAGCGGTGGTGTGTAACCTCATTTCCCATCACTCTTTGCACTGTCTGCTGCTTATTTTCAACAAGGGCTCCTTTCTCATTTATCATATGTGCTGCTTTTATCCAGTAGTGGCATTGGAGATGGATGAGACCACTTTAGCTATAGTGGTCCTCCCTTTTCATTGTATGCGGGATGGATGAATCTACTTTAACAGTTTACCTCCACCCCAGCTGACAAGACACATCCTCAAGTCTCTGCCCATTTTTTGTAAGGAATAACCCTTGTTTTAGCATCACAGTGATTACCCGTATCAGAATCATAAAGGCAGTGTATGTTATGCATTTTGTCATTGTTAAAGAAATAGTTCACCCCAAAAATTCTCTCATCATTTATTCACCCTCAAGTTGTTCCAAAACCAGTATGACTTTTTTAATATTATGAAGAATATTGGTAACCAGACAGTTGCTGGTAGCCATTGAATTCCATAGTATGAAAAAAAAATAACATGAAAGTAAATGGCTACTGGCAACCGTTTGGTTGAGGGTCAGGAAACGATGACACTTTTCATTTTGGGTTAAACTCCCTTTGATGTACACAAATTCAAAAAAGAATCTGGCATTTTTTAATATATGCCAAATATATGTTGTAAACAGCATGGTTTATATAAATATGTATTTCCAATATTAACATGCATTTTTGCATTTAATTTTCATATTTTGGACCAAATAAATATATATAATTTTATTTAAAAATTATAATATAGAAAAACTCCAAAATATAGTAATGTTAATATATTTTGAACATATCTTACATCAGCTGCATATTTACATTTTCACACTATGATCACAACACAAATTCACGAAACATCCCTTATTTTACATGAACTCAAAGGCACCTCCGTTATTTGCTTACAGTTTAAAATTAATTATGGCTGACTATAATTAGCACATTTTATATAATGGCATCAGTAATTAAAAAATGGTTGCTTGTGTGTGAGCATCCATTAAAAATACATTTGTGCATTTTGTAGAGATAAAGGCAGTTGTAAACTTACATCCAGACAGCAAGCACACTGTATTTTAAAGAGTCACTTCTGGTGCCTTGATCACGTAAAAAACCTACCACTCAAAAGCGACCTGTAAAATGTTGAATTGTGCAAATTGAGCAATAACTTGGCTATTTATGCACCATTACTGGTTTACTTAGTGCTACAATAATATAAACAATGTACACAACTATCAGTAGGTGCAATTCATACTGAGAATTCCCCTGAACTCTCTTCTGCCATAGGCCTGCATCAGGAGCTCTTGTAGGTTGTCGTTTAACAGACTTTTGGGTGTGAAACATTGCATGCATGCTATTATTTACATGTGAAGAGTGCAGATTTGTGTCATGCTGGGCTGTACTGGGTTGGGTCTGTAAAATGAAATTACAGTAATGAGGTTCAAAAATGTTTTCTCTACAACCAAGTGACAGAAATAGCAGCAGAGGATAAGCACTGTCTTGTACGATGTCTAATGTTACACATCTGTTGTGTTCTTATGCTCTTATATTACCTGTTCATTGTAGAAGATAATCTGATACCACTTATTTTCTGATAGTAATGTTATTAAGCTTTTATTCATGTTTTTTTCTGGCTCTTATTCACTCCAGTGTTCCTGATTTTTTATTTATTTTCATTATTACTAGTAATCTTCCTAGAGCTTACATATCTCGTTTTTGCTTGTTAGATAAAATGACAAAAACATTTCAGTTATTGTGAAGATTTGAGTTTTAGACATGATAAAAAAAAGTAATTGGTATGGAATATGTTTTAGAATTGTACTGTTTTGAATTTGGAGTTGTGAATTTCTACTTAATCGGAATACTTGTCTTTATCTAATTTAATCTAAAATATGTTGAATCAGTTTCACCTTTATGATTTTTTTTTCATTGAAGATTTTGGACACTATGTACTGCTACCTGCATGAGCTCTCTTAAAAAATATCTACATTCCTTTCTTCCATGGAAGAAATACAAAAACAACATGAGGGTGAGTAAACAAAATCTTCATTTGTGGGGGAAATTGAAAGTTTTTTCCTTTTTCTTTTGCTCTGGTCGTTTGGGTCTTTAATAATTTTAAATACCCAAGAACCCTTCACCTTTCAAGGTTCAGACATCAGTTTTCATCAATTCCCTTGAACAATCAGACAGTGGATTTCCGCTAAAGGCAAAGATTGAGAAGAACATGTTAGAAAATGTTCTCAACATCAGCATTCCAAAAGGCTTTCTAGGTTAGGAGAGGTGAGAGTATTTAGATTGTGAGAGGTTGTATGAGATAGAGACGTCTTTCAGAATTGAGGTATGGAGTTATAACCTGACAGCACAGAGTCCTCGCTGCCCTGAGCTCTCTCAGTAGTAGACTGACAGAGATGGATGTGGCTGCACTGCGGTGCTAACGTCCTCAGTCTCAGGGTCAGTGCAAAGCAGGGGAACAATCCCATCAACCTCTCCTGCAGGAATAGCACTCCCTAAACTGACTGGCATTTGTGAAGCCACGAGCCGTACATACTGGCCTTTAGCCTAGAAATGAAAAAAATAGAAATGAAATGAACACAGTTACAATCTTCACCATCATCACTTTGTGCTTTGTTCAAAAATTTGAAAGTACTCTTTGGTTAGTTTCATTAACATATAAGTGCACTCATAAGTGTAATTGTAATGACAGTCCACAGGGGCCGTGCACAAAAGATTTGATGCGTGAACCGAAAACTTATAAGAGTTTACTTGTAGTTTGTCAGGCTACAAAAATAACAATATATATATGTATACATATACATATGTATATGTGTGTGTGTGTGTGTGTGTGTGTATATACAAAAACACCCTAATTTAACCAAGTCTAAAACATACTACATTTTACATTTGCAGACAATACAAAATGAAAATAGCTGTCACATTACTGGAAAAAAACTATTGCTACTTACATTAGTTACCTGCCAATACTGGAGTGAAGAACAATATATAGCAGAGGAATATCTATGTACAGATATGAATTATGACAAGTATTAAATATTTTGTAGTTATTTAATATATAATATAACCCTATCCTTAACATATCCCATATATGAAAAATACATTCTGAACACGACAAACAGTTAGATTTGAGGAAATGTGAAGGACAGGCTTGGGTAACAGCAATAGATTTTTGAAATGACTTAAAAGCTTTCTTCCGTGATGTCTGTGGCAGGAACAATGCTAAATCACACTTCTAAGAAAAAGAGCTTAAGATAAAGGTTTCCAAAAAGTATAGTGATCTAGGAAGAAAGATCAAAGATTGTTGCTGTGTTTCCTTCACCATTAAAATACCATTATAAAGCAGTATGCAGCCACAATACATCCTTCTTTTCTATGCAACTGCAGTTATCTGCCTGGGTTTCATACTTTGGGCTCACAACAGGGTAAATTGGTTTCTTATCTGGTATGTGCCTCATTGTGGATTCAAGAGTGCTGCTAAATCTAAAATTATGCATGTTGTCGGGGGGGGGGGTTGTCTGAGAAAATTTCAGGTACCCCTTTAAATCATGTCCTACTTCTTGTACCGATATACTGTACTATATTTTATTTAATGGTATATGATCATAATGCATTGTGGGATAATGGTAGACTGTATGACACAATGATACAATTAAAATAGATCAACTGGCACTCATTGGGGTCAAAACAATGATTTCTAAAGAGATGTAGAAGAGGATCCACCTGTCATCTAAAGGTAAATTTTCATCAAGAGTGTCTCTGGAATAATAAACTATAAAGAAGAATTTTTTAAAAAATGTCATTCTCATTTCTTTAGTTTTGTCGTACGTGATATGGAAAAACTGCTAGAAAACCCAGAAACTATTCTAAATGTAGGATATTCTCAAATCACATTGTAGTCAGCAGTGGCCAACATGCTTTTAATAACCAATTTGTTTCCCTGTATGCAAATCCATATTTTGCATATAAATAACATTAGAAAACAAAAGAAATGACAGTGCTCTTGAGCTGTAGCTACATATGCCAAGTTATCATATTGTAACTTTGCTGAGTAATTTACAATCTTAGAGGTAGTTGAGATATGAGGCAAACCATGACAAATATTTAGTATCTTCATCCACATAAAAAAAAACAGCTTCAATGAAAAATAAAACAGTACAACTAGGTGGAACTGAGATTTTATTGAGTGATTCACCACACGTGCATGTAAACAACACTGTTGGATTTATTTCTGAAATAAAACTTGTTTAAAACCCCTTAGCATTCCAATGTCCCTCCTGAGGTACAAATCCCATTCAAAAACAGACCTTAGGAATGTTAAGTTAAACACATTCTGATGCACATGGTAACATTCTGGTGGAAAAAGAGAATTGGGTTAAACAATTAAGTCATGCTCGTGAGAAGTCAAATCTCTTGGAGAGATCACAGTTGAGACACCAGCAATTATACATTACATACAAACAACCATGGCTATGCAGTTGCAATGATAAATATCTCGCTCCGCAATTCTCATCACATTTTTGTCATCACGACTAATTATCCTGTCAACACTGGAACAATTAGTGTCTGAGTCATAAACAAGCATTTGTGTTTTTAGCCAAAGAACTTCGAAACTTTTCATCCTTTTCTGAGTTTAAACCTCATATGTCAAGCCTGAGGCATAAATCAATCACTTTTTAGTCATATCCAGGCAGCTCTTATAATGTTGGCACCCTGTGGCACAACACTGGTTTCCACCAGTTGTGTTGAAACCTTTATTGACTGTTTTTACGTCGGATCCTTTGAAAATCCCCTGTGAGTTCACCCTGTCAAAAATAAAAGGGGCTAAATTGCCGTTAAAGAACAAGACAAATACAAGTGGTGCAAATAAAAGCTAAAGTCTCAAAGGATTATCAATGGTCATCTCAGTAATTCTGTTGTAAGCTAAAGCAAGGTTCATGTCTTATCACGGTTTTGAGAAATATCACAGCTCTGTTTCAAAGCCTTGAACTCCCCAAGTAGGCAGCATTGAAGTCTGTTACAAAAAAATCATACCTTCTCTTCATCAAATTTTAAAGCAGCATTGAATATCCAACATTTGTGCACTATTATGCCCATGTAAAGCTTTCCAAATCAGTTGCTTTGAATCTTACTTCTGTAGACAAGGCAGATCAATAGGTTTTGGCACAGAGACATTATTTCATCTACAAGTTCTTGATTGAAAAAAGTTCAATAATATTCAAGTGTGAGTTATATTTGGTTACACTTTATTTTGATAGTCCACTTTAGGCATTCTACTAATTATAAGTAACTTTGCAACAGTGTTAATTTTGGCAGGCATTTTTGATTTAGTCTTAGTCTTTATCTTGAGACGAAAATGCTTAATAGTCTTAGTCACATTTTAGTCAT
>JAFVLL020033338.1:0-20000 GCA_021397915.2 Tor tambroides | reverse complement strand
TATTTTTGACAGCATCCTCATTTTACAGCATTTTTACCCAAGTGCCTAAAACTTTGAACAGTACTGTAGCTTTGCAGGAGGTTTCTTGAAGCATCAGTTCTTCTGGATTTAGTCTGTCTCAGTTTGTTCTGGTTCTTCATGTCATTCCAGACAGACTGATGATGATCAGATCAGATCTCAAAAAGCGTTTATTTCTTCATCTCTCAATCAGCATTGGATTGCATTGCATTATATGTTTGGATCATTTCAATCTCATCTTTCTGAGACATATTATTGGAGATATAGAGCGACCGCTGATATTTAGATCATTTTATGTCAGTATCTGCTGTGCTTTTAGAAAGATCTCACTGATTTACATCACAAGCATCAGAATTTCAGCATAGAACTATCAGCATCTGCAAGAAATTGTATATTATATTTTGAGTCTCTGAATAAAATTGAGTTGTTTTTCCTCCATATTCTCACTATATCAGACTATATGAGCCATAAAAGCCTGATGCATCAAATGTGATACTAAACATCAACCATGCAAACTTATTTTCTTATATTTTAAAAATGTTTTGTGTAAGAAGCATGTTGAGCTTCACTCACAAACACAGTCCAGCTGCCTCCCTCTAGTGATGGCTGCTTCATACACACACTCCTGGTCTGACCAGCTGAACAATTAACTCTGGCCTCATTCATTCTGTTCAGCAAATAAAATAATGATCAAGTACAAGAGTTCAAAACAAATAAATGCAATTAATTTGATGGATAAAAAGAGATTTTTTCAAACATGCATTTGCATGCATTTGATTCTGAGTGATGAGATATTGTGCTGATTTTAATATATTTTTTAATATAATATTTTCTATTTTAATCTAGTTTCTTTGTGCTGATATCTGTGCATCCTCTAACAAGACTCACTATTATTAATATTTTTGTTATTAATAACATTTCTGCACTCGTTTTCTTCTCACCTTTTGTTTGCATTCCAAGGAAGAGGAGTTTGTATTTTGATTTATATATCAGGTATCTGACCTCTGACCTCTACTGTTCCATCTCTACATGTGATTGGCTGTCCACCTCCAGTCACATGACCTTCCCTGTCATCGCTCTCATGAGTCTCTCAGACGCATCGACGCCTGAAGATCTGCGGATCTTTGTGAATGCTGTGTGCATTGTCTGTTCTAAAGGACATGAACATACTTTATTAAGCTTGTGGGTTTGTCAGACGCAGGGTTTGGCTGCTGCAGTGACTGTAGATGATGATCATCAGTGTCAGAGACTCATTCACACAGATGATTGTTTCATCTCATTGTGTGAAGCTCCATTCCTGTGCTCAGATGTGTTGTTTGCAGTGCTGGGCCGCTGGATTTATCTCCAGTGTCCTTCAGTGTCTGTGTGATTCATGAAGCTCTGCCCTGCTCTAACCTGCTGTCTGTCTCTCTGTTTCCAGTCCGGATGAAGATTCGTGCCAAAAGTTTGTGCCATTTATCGGGGTGAGACTCCAGATTCACTGATGCTGATGGGAGATTTAAAAGATTAGCTCATCCAAACATCGTCATTCTGTCATCATTTACTGTCATTCTAAGCCTGCTTTCTTCTGTAAAAGAAAATATCTTGAAGAATGTTGGGAACTGAACAACATTGGACCCCATTGACTTTGAATATATCAGGGTTCCTACGGGGTTTGGAAAAGTATGGAATTAGACTTAAGTATTTTTCAGGTCTGGAAAAGTATGGAAAAAAATGGAATTTGATTTAAGTATTTTCCAGATCTGGAAAAGTATGGAATTTGACTTAAGTATTTTTCAGGTCTGGAAAAGTATGGAAAAGAATGGAATTTGATTTAAGAATTGTCCAAGTCTGGAAAAGCATGGAATTAGATTTAAGTATTTTCCAGATCTGGAAAAGTATGGAATTTGACTTAAGTATTTTTCAGGTCTGGAAAGGATGGAAAAGAATGGAATTTGATTTAAGTATTGTCCAAGTCTGGAAAAGTATGGAAAAATATGGAATTAGGTTCAAGTATTTTTCAGGGCTGGAAAAGTATGGAAAAGAATGGAATTTGATTTAAGAATTGTCCAAGTCTGGAAAAGCATGGAATTAGATTTAAGTATTTTTCAGGTCCGGAAAAGTATGGAAAAGAATGAAATTTGGTTTAAGTATTGTCCAAGTCTGGAAAAGTATGGAAAAATATGGAATTAGATTCAAGTATTTTTCAGGGCCGGAAAAGTATGGAAAAGAATGGAATTTGATTTAAGAATTGTCCAGGTCTGGAAAAGTATGGAATTAGATTTAAGTATTTTCCAGGTCTAGAAAAGTATGGAAAAAAGAAAGCAGAGTATGTAAAAGTATTTGTGTTTCCAGACTTTTGGCCCATTTAGATTTTTATAATAGAAAATTAAGAATTTAATGAAAATGAATTTATTGTAAAAGAACAGTGCTGTCAAACGATTAGTCACATCCAAAATAAAAGTATGTGTACGGTGTATATTTATTTTGTATATATAAATACACACACATACAGTATATATTTAGAAAATATTTACGTATACATTTATATTCATATAATTTATATTATATATAAATATATTTAATATATAAAAATCACATATTTTTCTTAAATATATACATGTATGTGTGTATTTATACATAATAAATATATACAGTACACACACATATATTATGTAAACAAAAACCTTTATTTTGGATGCCATTAATCACAATTAATCATTTGATAGCACTATGTAAGAAGTCAGTCAAAATATGACTGAATGAATTCAAGGTGCACTTTTTCATTATGCAAAATGCAGGTTATAAGCCTTTTGGGTTTCTTCTCACAGTATTCTTAGCACTGTATCACATAGCCTCAAGGACCTTTGCAAAAATAAAAAATATACAGACTTTTATGTGCGCACGAGAATCCGTTAAACTTAGCATATAGGACAATGCACACTGATTGTGCCATCAGCCTGTTTCGCGGTGTGGTTTCTTGGCCGTCACAAAGCATGCGTTAAAAAGACCTAAGGCCTTGAAATATGACATACTGCCCTAATGAAAGCCTAATTTTAAACACCTTTTTACAGTACCAGTCTTTTTTATAAACCCTTGAACTTGGCAGATTTTATTCCATCAGCCCATTTCATGTCATGCTTTCTGTGCCACCACAGAGGATGTGTTAAATTAGACATCAGGCCTTGATATTAGAGGTACTACCAAAAGAAAAGCCTAATTTTGAGCAAGTAGATCTCTATTAATTCATAAACATCAATGCTCATGTTTTATTCATAGTGAGATGGCAGTGATGCACAAAGGAAATAGGTTATATAAAACTAGAAATTGAAATGCGTAAACATGCAAAAAATTGCCATAAATAATGACACAGTGATCATGTTTGGATGAGCTATCACTTTAAATGCATAAATGTTAATGCTGATATCCAGAAAATGAACATTTGACTCAATATTTAATCATCTTGAATGAGTGTGAATGATTAATGGTGTTTTTGTGCTGTCAGGTGGTGAAGGTGGGGATCGTTGAACACAGTCTGTCCACATCAGGTGAGTTCAGATCTTCAGCGATGAGATTCGGTGTTTGATGACGTCACAGGTTTCTGGTGCTCACGCCTGCGAGCTTCACGCTCTCTTTCTCTCAGTCACATAAATAGATTTTACAGCACGAGGCTTTGAGAGTCCTGTGTTCGTATTCGCCCGCAGCAGTGCATCAGCTCTGCATATGTAGGTCAACGCACTTCATTAAACACTCGTCTGTGCAAACATCTCAGGGTGTTTTCTTCTTACTTATTTATTTCAGTTTATTTGACAGGAACAGTGCACATCAATAGTACATAAATACACAATGTGCCAGAATTAGCCAGAAGGCTATTTTGCATCTGCAGTCCCTGGACTGATGGTAAAATTGTCACCCTAAAAGTATATATACATAATACATACATGCACCAAAATACATATAAAATTTACACTAACCCCCCCCCCCCCCCAAAAAAAATTTACATCCGCTTAAAAATTATTTTTGAAAACGGAAACGTGATACACTTGATGAAATAATAGATATGTAGGAGAAAAATGTTGGAAATGTTTTGTAATAGGAGGCCTTTATTAATTTAATTTCATTTTATTGTATAGTTATATTAGTGTTTATATGGGTATTTGTGTATATGTGTGTATATATTGTTTTTTTTGTTACCTGTTGACTGTTGTATGTGAATGTATAAGAGGATTTATGTTGTAAGTTTGTGTTTTTGTAACTAGTTATTTTTTGTTATGTAGAGTTAAAAGCAATGAAGATATTTTTTTAAAAAAATTATACGATACATAGAACCGACAAATCAATACCAGCTCACTCAAACACGTATGTATCAATAATATCATGATACCAATATACAGACAAAGATAATGTATACAGACAAGTATTAGTAGCCTTAGTCATTCAATCCGTACTAAACCAAACAAGCTCATGTACATAGCATCACGATCTCAAACTAGTAGAGCAGAAAAGACAAGACAGCAGTAGAAGTAAGTTTGTAAAATTAAAGTTGACAATGCTGACTCTCAATTAACCACTTCTTAAACTTAAAGGAGACATAAGTATTACAATTTGTAATGTAAGTTGGGATGGAGTTCTACTGGAGTTTCTTTGTTTTTAACATGTTTAAAGTGATACTACAGCGTTCTGCTGACAGCATCAGAGCACATGCTGACTCTTTGAGGACTTGTGTGTGTTTAAGTGTGTGTTCATGTGGCATCTTTCTGTTCTCAGTGGATTCTGATGATGCCATGGGGAATGTGGGCATGGTTTCCTCTCCCATGCCGCAGTCGGCCACGCCCTACGGGAAGGAGATGTGTGTGACTCCGCCCCCTTCACCCTCAGCGTGTGCGGTTTTCACTGGAGTGGGGTATGACTTCACACGCGTGTGTGTCGACTTGTTTTTACTACTTTGTGAGGACCAAAAGACCGCACAAAGAAAGTAACATTCTTAAAACGTTTTAACATTCTTATATAAGAGTGTTTTAACATTCGTAAAACATGTTTTAACATTCTTATATAAGAGTGTTTTAACATTAGTAAAACATGTTTTAACATTCTTATATATGAGTGTTTTAACATTCTTAAAACATGTTTTAACATTCTTATATGAGCGTTTTAACATTCTTAAAACGTTTTAACATTCTTATATAAGAGTGTTTTAACATTCTTAAAACATTTTAACATTCTTATATATGAGTGTTTTAACATTATTAAAACGTGTTTTAACATTCTTATATAAGAGCGTTTTAACATTCTTAAAACATGTTGTAACATTCTTATATAAGTGTTTTAACATTCTTAAAACATTTTAACATTCTTATATGAGTGTTTTAACATTCTTAAAACATGTTTTAACATTCTTATATAAGAGCGTTTTAACATTCTTAAAACATGTTTTAACATTCTTATATAAGAGCGTTTTAACATTCTTAAAACATTTTAACATTCTTATATAAGAGCGTTTTAACATTCGTAAAACATGTTTTAACATTCTTATATAAGAGCGTTTTAACATTCTTAAAACATTTTAACATTCTTATATATGAGTGTTTTAACATTCTTAAAACATGTTTTAACATTCTTATATATGAGTGTTTTAACATTCTTAAAACATTTTAACATTCTTATATATGAGTGTTTTAACATTCTTAAAGCATGTTTTATAAATGTTAAAACATTCTTATATATAACATTCTTAACTATATTTTTATATTCTTAACTATATTTCTGTTTTTACTATCTTTGTGGGGACATTAGGACACAAAATAGTATAAATAAGGATATGTGTGTGTGAGAGAGAGTGAATCTGGGTCACATTACTCCACTAAATCAACACACTGTATTATTCAGAAAATAAATCATCATTTGAAACATGCGACCTATAAAGCATGCAGAACCTGCTGAGAGCGCACATTTGTATTGGTGTTGAATGAGAGAGGCACGTGAGCATTAATTTATTTTTCACACTGCATTAGTTTCCGTTATGCTTTAAAAAGGTTGTTTGTGCTTGGTGTTTATAATAAATGTTGTTTATAACAAATGCCACTTTTTATACCTATATTTATTTGTCATTCCTCTTCTTTTGTGAATAGCGTTAAATTTGGAGTATTTGTTGTGAAGGACATTCATAGTGGTGATGGACTGTCATTTCCACGGCTGAAAATGAATGTTAAAGATCTAGAATACATCTAGAGAGCATTTTAATAAATATATGCACTACATTACACATTCATTATATTTTTACTTAAACTGCTGTCTTCTTTATTTGAATAAATCTGCCACGTTTTTATTCCAACCACCATTTAAATGCTTATATTTCAACAATGACTTACTAAATCATTAAAAATTGAAAATGCCTTATGTGCAGTTGAAAGCTCCTATGTTTAGGTTCAGTAATTTTACTCTAATGGCAATGTATAGTTCCGTTTCTATGCCATGAAAGTGAAATAACTAAACATAAATATAGGAGCCTGATAAAAATGCTCATTTAGAAGAAAATTTCAGATGGCACTTAGAGGCTTTTGTATCTGAACTCTTCAATTTAACTTTTTATATACACTCAAGTTTTTATTTGAGTGGTCATTTTTACATTTATAACATTTATACATTATAAAATTCTTGCTTTTTTACAAATTGATTATTAAGTAAACTTTTATTTTCAGTTTTTGTTTTGGGTAAATGAAAGCATTAATCTTGGTTTTGGTAAAAAAAAAAAAAAAAAAAAAAAAATCATTTTGGCACATCATTTGTTAATAGTGTTTAGAATGATTTTAAATGTTTTATCTGTATTTTACATTATTTCTAAAATGCAACTTAATAGTCACGTGAGATGTATTTTCTTGAAAATACAGTGAAGATTGTTTATATTTTTTAGTCTGTTTCTGGGACTGTTGCTGGTTCATTGACCCCTAAATTTCTCACTGTAATGCAATAATGATGTATGGTTTGTTAGGATAGGACAATATTTGGCTGAGATACAACTATTTGAAAATCTGGAATCTGAGGGTGCAAAAAAATCTAAATATTGAGAAAATCTCCTTTAAAGTTGTTCAAATGAAGTTCTTAGCAATGCATATTACTAATCAAAAATTAAGTTTTGATATATTTATGGTAGGAAATTTACATAATATCTTCATGGAACATGATCTTAATATCCTAATGATTTTTGGCATAAAAGAAAAATGGATAATTTTGACCCATACAATGTATTGTTGGCTATTGCTACAAATATACCTGTGCTACTGAAGACTGCTTTTGTGCTCCAGGGTCAGAAGTACTGTACATGAAGAAGGTATGTTTTTACTGGTTTGAATAAATGATTGTAATGAATAGTGTGTGTGCAGTTCTCCGTGCACAGGTGGAGAGCTGATGGGTCTTCAGGTGGACTACTGGACGTGGCAGAGCGGAGAGAAGAAGCGTGAGGGCGAGAAGCGTGATGTGGGCCTGAAGAATACTCTGAAGAGTAACTTCCGCTCGCTGCAGGTCAGCCGTCTGCCCAGCGGAGGAGACACCTGCCCTCCGCACAGTATGGCCATGACCGTCGTCACCAAAGAGAAGAACAAGAAAGGTGCCTGTCCATCAGTGTATAAGGGCCAGTGTTGGGCTAGTTACTGCAGAAAGTAATATTATTACTGTTACTAGTTACTGCCCAGCACTGATAAGGGCAGGGTTTCTCTCAGGTCCTGTAGCTGATGTTCTCAGTCAGTCAGAGTGTAGTGTTGTAATAGTAAATCAGAGTGTTCTCTTGTGTGTCTGGCAGTGATTTTTCTGAGTAAGAAGCTGAAGGAGAAGGAGGTGGATTCTAAGAGTCAGGTGATCGAGGGCATCAGCCGGCTCATCTGTACGGCCAAACATCAGCACACCATGCTCCGAGGTGACACAACGCTCACTGCTTCACGGCACTCAGGATTTAGTTTATTATGCTGTTATTATCAATGTTGCAAACACTTTTGCTGCGTAATATTTTATGGAAACTGTGGTTCAGGATTCTTTGATGAATAACAAGTTAAAAAGAACAGCATTTATTTAAAATAGAAATCTTTTCTTACAATATAAGTCTTTACTATCACTTTTTATGAATTTAACACATCCTTGCTGAATAAAATTTCTTTACAAAAATAAATAAAATTCAAAAACGGCAGTTTATATTGTTCTATTTTAAATAAATGCAGTTTTTTTCTATTTTTATTCATAAGATTCCTGGAAAAATATCACCGTTTCCAAAAAATATCAAGCAGCAAAAACAGTTTCCAATACTCATAATAAATCAGCATATTAGACGGATTTCTGAAGGATCATCTGACACTGAAGATAATGGCTAAGAGCAATAGCTGATGGAAATATAAATAGATATTGAAATGGAAAACCATTATTATGATATTACTGTTTTTTCTGTATTTTTGATCAAGTGCAGCCTTGATAACCATGAGACTCCTTTAAAAAACATTCAGTATTACTGATAACAAACTTTTGAACGGCAGTATATACACTACCAGTCAAAAGTGTTTAAACAGTGAGATTTTTAATGTTTTTTAAAGAAGTCTCTTCTGTTCACCAAGCCTGCATTTATTTGATCCAAAGTACAGCAAAAACACTAATATTGTGAAATATTTTTGCTATTTAAAATAACTGTTTTCTATTTGAATATATTTTAAAATTTAATTTATTCCTGTGATTTCAAAGATGAATTTTTAGTGTTATTACTCCAGTCACATGATCCTTCAGAAATCATTCTAATATTCTGATTTGCTGCTCAGCAAACATGTTCAAGAACTTTTGCCTGGTAGTGTATATATATATATATATATATATATATATATATATATATATACAGTACAGGTCATTATTTAAAATGTTTTTGAAAGTAGTCACAATTTTCATCAAGTTTCGTATTTATTTGAAAATGAAGGGTCTAAAAATGTTATTACAATATACATAACAATTTCTGTACACATACTTTTAAAATTATACTATTTCTGTGATTCAGCTTTTGATCGTTATTACTCCAGTCTAAGTGTCACATGATCTCTTCAGAAAATCATTCCCAATATGCTGATTTATTATTGTACTCGTCAATGTTGAAACAGCTGTGCTGCCAAATATTTTTTGGAAACTGCGACATTTTTCAGGATTCTTTGATGAACAAGACAAAAAAGAACAGCATTTATTCAAAATAGAAATCTTTTCTAACAATATAAATCTTTGCTATCAATACTCTTATCAATTTAACACATCCTTACTGAATAAAGTTTTAATTTCTTTTCAATAAAAGAAAGAATAAAAATTTACTGACCCCCAACCTTTGAACAGTAGTGTATATTGCAAAGATTTCTGTTTTAAATAAATGCCCTTCTTTTAACTTTTTATTCATCAAAGAATCCTGAAAAAAATATCACAGGTTCCAAAAAATATTAAGCAGCTCAATGTTTGCACTGATAATAAATCAGCATATTAGAATGATTTCTAAAGGATCATGTGACACTTTAGACTGGAGTAATGGCTGATGGAAATTCAGCTTTGAATCACAGAAATAAATTATATTTTAAAGTATATTAAAGCAGAAACCATTATGTTATATTGTAATAACATTTTGCAAGATTACTGTTTTTCTTCTGTATTTTTGATCAAATAAATGCAGGCTTGATGAGCAGAAGAGACTTCTTTCAAAAACATTACAAATAGTAATGTTTCCAAACTTTTGACCTGTACTGTATATACAGCATATGCATGTGCATATATATGGGAAATCATTTAATTTGAAACATTGACTCCTAATATCATGTAATGTTCATTGCATTTGAACTGACTTGGATTCAAAGGAGTGGTTTGCTGCAGTGATTCAGACTGATGAATTGGCAGTGACTCTTCTGTGTTTGTGTTGTAGTGTGCATCGATGGCGTGGAGTGGAACGATGTGAAGTTCTTCCAGCTGGCCGCTCAGTGGCCGACTCACGTCAAGCACTTCCCCGTCGGCGTCTTCGGCTACAGCAAACCCCTGTGACCTCGCTCGCTCGCTCAGTAAGGAGAATCCAGGCACCAGTTTCCCATGGAAACCTGACCTCCGCTGCTGTGCTTTCGTTTCTACACTACATCAACAGAACAGCTCAGATTTTCTATGAAGACGGCTGCCATCGCTCAGATATATTTTTAGGTCGTGATGAACCGAAGCACTTTCTTTATCATTTCTGTGAAATCCTGTGTAGAATGTCGTCAGGTGCATGATGGGATGGATACCGAAGAGGCGTTTTGCTGTGAATTGAATGGATTTTTACCCTAAAAGTAAATCTGTTTGTGGTATTTTGTCGTTACACAGTGACTCTGAAACTAAAGCACACTGCAGAAGATGAACTCACAGTAACGCCTCCACTTTACTGATACCTCTGAGACGTCTGTAAGTGTTTGAAAGGCTTCAGAATGACTGAAGCTTCCTGTCACATGACACAAACTTCCTTTATAAGACCCATTATAAAGATTTAATAATCACTTTGAGATAACACAGCTGTAAGATATCATTGAACTGTCTGAAATTGCTGCCATAATAAGCCATATTGATAAGCCATATTGAACCCGTGTTTGCCAGCAGCACGCGTCTCTCACAGCTGGCAGTGACGCGATCGCTCTCGTTTCTGCAGGGTTTCTGCAGGTCAGCTTAAGATTTCTAAGACTAAGTCAAGAGAATGTAAGGAATACATTGAATGGAGCACAATATTTCAATACGGTCTCTAAATGCAACATTAGAGACAAGTCTGAAAATACAACTTGTAACAGATCTCCATTACTTTTAAATCATTTTGCAAAAAAAAAAATACTGAAATAACTTGTACTGTACCTTCTGATCACGTGCAAAACGTGCATTTTGTGTTGTTTTCCAGTGCACATGTCTAAAGATTCTTAAATTAAGATTCATGAAGATATTTTGTGAATTTCCTACCGTAAATATATCAAAAGTTCATTTTTGATTAGTAATATGCATTGCTAAGAACTTCATTTGAACAACTTTAAAGGAGATTTTCTCAATATTTAGATTTTTTTGCACCCTCAGATTCCAGATTTTCAAATATTGTCCTATCCTAACAAACCATTCATCAATGGAAAGATTATTTATTCAGATTTCAGATGATGTATAAATCTCAATTTCAAAAAACTGACCCTTATGACTGGTTTTGTGCTCCAGGGTCACATATTTGTTCTTTTTTAATTATACACTGACTAAATTTTGATCAATTTCTCAAAAAACAAGACTGCATATGTTTCATTTAGCATCTCCAGTAAATGTATCTCGATTTAAGAATCTTCAGAGGTATTTGTACTGGAAAACAAGACAAAAATACTGAGAAAGACATTCTTTTTTTGCAGTGCAGACTCAACTTCATGAATTGAAGACTTTCTGCTCTCTGATTTAACAGCTTTTAAAGCCTTCATTTGTAAAAACGTGAATTAAGAGCTGCAGAAACAGGAACGATGATTCAGATTCGGTTATCAGTCAATCATGGTAGTTTTAAGTCTTTGGAAAGTGTTTTTCCTCCGTCCTTCACTCATTTCCAGTGGTATGAATCATATTTCAGTAGCTGATCTGTGAATGTTCAGCGTTTGGGAGGAAAGCTGAATCAGTGTTTCTTGAACTGATTGAATCTGAAAGGATAAATGTGTGTGTTGAGTGTTTAATGGTGCTTCTCATGTGTTTATTTGTGATTGTTTTAATGCCGTCGCTCATATTTGTTGATGAATGTATTCAGATGGTTAGAGTCCGTCCTCATTACTGACTTCAGTGTTGTACCGTCTGTTTTTACTCCCAGAACAACCACTTCCAATGCCAAAAACAGATTCCAGCTCAGGCTGCTTCAGCAACACCAGATTCACATGCAGTATTTGCACTTTTACTACGGTAAAAGAGTTCTGAACGAACCAGCCGCTCCGGCTCAAGCACTTTGATTTAAAGAGACAGTTTACCCAAAAACCATCATTCTGTCATCATTACTCTCTCATGCATGTCATTCAAAACCCTATGACTGACTTCATTCTGTGGGAAGATATTTTGAGAAATGTCCCAGTGTTCTTCAGAATGTCTTTTTTTACATTCACAGAAGAAATAGGGTTACACAGGTTTGTGTAAATGATGAGAGAATGCTGATTTCTGGGTGAGCGATCGCTTTATGAACCACTATGAACTCTGTGTGTTGTGCAGATGTGTTTACATGCAGTCAGTGATGAACGCCAGTATCTCATCACGTGTGTGTTTTTACCCTGCTTTGGTTTTGTGTGTGATTTCTGACAGCTGTATTGAACGGGTCACGTCTCACATACACTAGCAGTCAAATGTTTTTAAAGAAGTCTCTTCTGCTCACCAAACCTGCATTTATTTGATTCAGCAAAAACAGTAAATTGTGAAATATTTTTACGATTTAAAATAACTGTTTTCTATGTGAATATCTGTTAAACTGTAATTTATTTCTGTGATCTGCAGCTGTATTTTCAGCATCAGTACTCCAGTCTTCAGTGCCACATGATCTTCAGAAATCATTCTAATATGCTGATTTACTGCTCAAGAAACATTTATGATGTTGAAAACAGATGAGAATAATTTTTTCAGGTTTCTTTGATGAATAGAAAGTTCAGAAGAACAGCATTTATCTGAAATAGAAATCTTTTGTAACATTATAAATGTCTTTATCATCACTTTAATCAATTTAAAGCATCCTTGCTAAATAAAAGTATTAATTTCTATAATTTATTTCCCCCCTAAAAAAACACTGACTCCAAGCTTTTGAATGGTGTAGTGTATGTTACAAAAGAAGAGACTTCTTTAAAAAACATCTCTCCAAACACTTCTGACTGGTAGTGTACTCTACATGAATAATTCACACCCTTGCACAAAACCTCATTTTTAAATGATATGACACTTTTTAATGTTTTACCTTTGCATGTTTTATATTTGGAGTATGTAATGTATTTTATAGCGCTGCTGCTTCTTTCATGCTTCCACATGCAGCTGTGTTTAATAAAGGTTTTTATCCACTGGTGAATGTGACTGACAGCTGGTTTTATTGCAGTGATATGGTTATGTTGACAGACTGAGCTCATGATTTGGCGGCTGCAGACGGCAGGTTGACGAAGCTCTTCATGGGCGGCAGCGGTCTGATCTTGCGTCCGGCCCAGCCTCCCTTCCTCTGCCACAGGCCACTGGACGGTCTGATGCCCAGCCAGCGGTTCCGGCCCGCTTTACCGATCACACGCTTATTATGGTCAACATTCGACACTCTGCCGACCGTCACCATACACGTCTCCAACACCTGCGGAGAGAAACCAGTGAAGCTTCAGGTTCACTAACAGCTTGCGCCAGTGCAAACCGTCTTCTGGTGTTAAAACAGCACTGTCAGGATTCACTAAAGACGCTCAGTGAAGAATTAGCGCTGAAAAGGCGTGGACACAGTTATTTTTGCGCCTGACCTTATTGAATATGCATTTATAGGAGTTTGATTTATCAGAGCTGTTCTGGAACTGCGTCCTGGCTCTAATGCCCTGATTAGTGAAACTGGCCCTCAGGAATCTGTCGTTCTGAATCAAGTAAACGAGGCTTTTTGCATCAATCTTGGTTTCAACACATTTGTTTGTCACTAGATGGCATGAACTGATCTGATGATTTGAACCGATCTTGGGTTAGATTTATAATGTAGGTTCATTTTGAATTCATTTAGTGCTTGATTTAAAAATGATTGTTAATTGCTTTTGATTGACTTAGTCCTGTCTAATGACTAGGGTTGGAAATTGAAAATCACTTCCGATTCCAGAATCAGATACTTGTTCAGCAGCAATTAAATGTTTTGCAAAAAGAGACAGAGAATAACTATGTTTAACTTGTTTTTTTAAATCTGGAATAGAAACTGGGAATCAATAAGCAGAATCAGAATTGATCAAATTCAAATGATACCCTACTAATGACACACAAAACAAGGGCTACAAATGAATAAAACAACTTTTACTGGCCATTCATATTTAATGGTATTTCAGTTATTTGTAGATTATATCTAAGAGATGAAACTCTCATTTGCACTTGCTTTGTAAGTGTTGTCCTCACACGTGTCTGGATTGAGTTTGTTGTATTCACAGGTTTTGACCAGCAGGTGTCGCCAGACTGCTTCCACACAGTGAATCATTTCATCAAGCTGCTGATTCAATTGATTCAGAGCTTTGATTCTCCCATCACTAAGAAACACTTTCAACACACTGTCCAACAAACCAGACCAACATAACAAGCTCTTCATGATTATGAAAAATTTGATCTTTCACCCTTTGTGCTGCTAAAAATCCTAATGTGGTGTTCCTAGTCAAAAAAGACCAGCCTTTTCAAAATGCTTTTATATTATGCAGCTATCACCAAATCTTGGATTAAATCTTTTTAGCAGCTTGTTTTCTGTCACTCATCACAGGTGTTGGGTTTCTTTTTGTTGCTGATTGATCATAGGCCTCAGTGATCTGAGTAAAAAAAAGCATTATTTGTGGATCATTTTGTCCATGTTCACTCAAAAGCTGAGGAGCATCAGATCAATGAGGTCTATGATCAATCAGCTCCAAAAAGAAACACAACACCTGTGATGACTGACAGAAAACAAGTAAGACTGAATCCAAGATTTGGTGATAATACAGCATAATGAGAAAATTATAAGCATCTTTTTGTAGGTTGATCATTTTTGAACACAACACTAAAGTTAGAAACTGACATCTAGGTCGTGTTTGAGACTGCGAGTAACTGACCTGAATCTGATGTTTGGACGGAAGCTGGACGATGGCAGTGCCGTTTACTTTTCTCAGCAGTACTCCACACGTGCCTGCAGACAGAAACAGACAGACCCTCAGCTATCACGGGTTCCCACCAGGGGTCTGCAATACTGGGAAAAAATGATATCTCGATATTTTCTGGGATTTGATCAAAAAGGATAAATAGATGATATTTTCCTGAGTGTGTTATTGTGCTGATATCTAAGGACTAATGTGGACAGCTGACTCCTGCAGTTTTTGATATTCTTCATATTCTGTGGTGATCAATTCACAGCAGTGATAGAAATGAATCTTTTCCAATAAGTTTAAATTGATTTTTACCATTTAAAGGCATTTTTACCTTCATAAAGCCATTTTTTCCAAAAGTGTGCATCATTTTTTTGAGTCAAATTCTTATTTAATCAGTCAATTAGAATAATAAGACATTTGGATTGTTACTAAACAAATGAAGTATGCAGTGCAGAGGAAACACAGAAGCTGCGTCTGAAGAGGTGTTTAGATGTATTTACACACTGTTTAATGCAGGACATGAATGATTTAACCTGCAGTTAAAAATGCATAAATAATATTTTGATATTTTAAACACTGAATACAGATATTTGAAAATATTTTAAAAATGAAAAGATACTTTAAATGTGAAATTAAAACCGCCAGTAGGTGGCAGCAAGTCACTGGTAATAAGTGAGTCATTTCGACTGAACCGAATCATTTAAACAGTTGATTCATTCAGGAACGAAGCACCATCGTGTTGCTCAGAGACGCAAATTGGAATTATTTTTGTTGGTGAAATAGAGCAAAAACAGGCAACATGGTGTCTAAAACGTAAGTCTCTTAATATTAACTTCTTGTTTATTGAATTGTTGTATAAAATCAATATCCCATTGTAATTATGCTGATTTTTGGGGAAAAAAACGGCACTCTTCATGTGATTTAAATTAACTATATGTGACATTGGACCACAAAACCAGTCATGAATTTTTATCAGAAAGCTGAATGAATAATCTTTCCATTGATGTATGGTTTGTTAGGATAGGACAATATTTGGCTGAGATACAACTATTTGAAAATCTGGAATCTGAGGGAGCAAAAAAATCTAAATATTGAGAAAATCACCTTTAAAGTTGTTCAAATGAAGTTCTTAGCAATGCATATTACTAATCAAAAATGAAGTTTTGATATATTTACGGTAGGAAATTTACAAAATATCTTCATGGAACATGATCTTAATATCCTAATGATTTTTGGCATAAAAGAAAAATGGATAATTTTGACCCATACAATGTATTTTTGGCTATTGCTACAAATATACCTGTGCTGCTGAAGACTGCTTTTGTGCTCCAGGGTCACATATGAAATGATATAAATAAATACATTTTCTGCCCCATATCTTGAATTTTGTGATCATTCTAACTGTATTTTTAACAGACTGAATCATGCAGTGAAAGAACACACTCTAAATGCACACACGCAGTAACTAACCTGCTAGACTTCATCAGCTGATGTGTGTGCAATCTGTAGATGTGTTTTGTTTGGTTTTTCAAATGGCACATCATTAAAACATCAATGATGATATTATTGCAGACGGTATATCTCACACACCCCTAGTTCCCGTCAGGTTTGCACTGTACCTGCGGCGCGGATGTACTGCGCTCCCTTCCCGGGGTACAGCTCCAGATTATTGACCAGTGTGCCGACCGGAAGAGCCCCCAGCGGATGAGAGTCGCCCTCTTTGGCCAGAACAGCCATGCGTCCGATCGTGCTGGACGTCCGGACCAGATCTCCAGCCTCCATGTTCTCTGTGGCGATGATCCAGCGCTTACGGCTTCCTCCGGCCACCAGAGCGATATCAGCCGATCTGAAGAAGAAGAAGAACACGCGGGAGGAGGAATAAAACGAGATTAAACACATACAGATACAAGAAATACAACAGAGCTGCTTCTCTCTCTTTTGATGCTTATGAAAGTACCATAAGTATGAAAAAATTGCATGAGCATGTTATTTTGACATATTTAGACATTATCAAAGACTGTTATGTAAAAGTATATATATTCATATACTTTACATATACGTATGAATATAATGAATGTACTATATTTTAGTTCAATATTTAAAAAAAAAATTGTATAATTTATTACATTTATAAAATAAATGCAATAATTATAAATATAAATATAATGTAAAAATAATATTTTTATATGTATGAATATAATGAATGTACTATATTTTAGTTAAAAAAAAATTCTCAAGATTTTTTTTTTTTTTTAAGGGGATTTTACAATAATAAATATTCATCATTTATTTTATTTTATTTCTTTGTTTATTTTTGCTTTTGGATCTATATTTAGATATAATCAAAGAGTATGTTTTGTACATTTTTTTTTTTAATGATGATTTGAAGTGTCAGTTTTTGCACTGTTATTACAGTCAAACGTGGCCACAGAGAGATCATTTTGTTACTCATTCCAGCTACACAGAATAGCTTGATCCATCCCAGATCATCTGGACAATCACTGACCTGCAGGGGTCGTATCTGACCTCTATGACCTTCTCCACGATGGGCTGGTCTTCTTTACCAGGTTCATATCGCAGACGCTGGAAGTCGATCATGCGATAGCGCTGCTTGTGTCCTCCACCGATCCCATGTGTGATGATCCTACCTGCAGAACAACAGATATCAGAAAAAACACTGTTATGCTCAGTCTAACAGAGCTTCTTCCTCTGCAGTGAATGGGTGCCGTCAGAATGAGAGTCCAAACAGCTGATAAAAACATCTCAATAATCCACACCACTCCAGTCCATCAGTTAACATCTAGAGAAGACAAAAGCTGAAACAAATCCAGCATTAAGATGTTTTTAACTAAAATATGAGTCTATAATCCATAATAACTCTTCCTCCAGTGAAAAAGTGTTCTGGTCTGAATCAGGAGAGAAATCTGCACAGATCAAGCAGCGTTTACAAGACAAAACTTTAATTCTTTTGTCTTCTCCAGATGTTAACTGATGGACTGGAGTGGTGTGGATTATTGTGATGTTTTTATCAGCTGTTTGGACTCTCATTCTGACGGCACCCATTCACTGCAGAGCATCCATTGGGCTGTACTGTTCCTTTAAGACACACACTGACCGGTGTAATCTCTTCCTCCGGTCTTCTTCATGCCGATAGGTCTGACGGTGTATTTTTCTCTCTGTTTCCACAGGCTCCGGTTCTGTCGGTCACACACGCTCGTCATGAAGCCGCGACTTCCGGTCAGAGCAGCGGAAACACCGGAAGTGGCCTGATGACACGGAATAAACGATCAGGTGAAGTTATGACAGGTTAGGGCTGATGAAGAGGATGATGAAGACTAACCTGAGAGGAGACAGCAGAGCCCAGAGACAGAGCCCGCAGTGCGCATGACAGCAGGCTGACGCTCATCTGAACACAATCAGACAAACTCAGCACAAATGAAACACTAATACACAGAATAACTCATAGATGAATCACATATCTGATCGATCACTGATCAAAAACTCAGAGCTGATATAAACACGCATGCGATCACTCACATTGATGTAAATCCTCACTCTCTGTCTGTCCTTCAGAGCATCACACGCCGCGGGGTCGCACTCAGATGACGTCACACGCTGCGCCTGCTGGTCAGCGTCAGATCCGCCAATCAGAGAACGTTTAGCTAACGATCGCATAAAATTACGAAAAAATATTTCTGTTCTCTTAACGTTAAAATGGTCCAGTATTTAAAATGTTTGTTAAGATAACATTCTATTTTATAATTTTTTAAGCATTAATTTTCTCTGAAAATTTTGAAACAAGTAGTAACATTTTTTTTAAAAAAAGGTTCTATGAATGTCAAACTTAAATGTTCCAGAAAAAAACGTTCCATTAACAATTTATAAATAATGTTTTTTTGTGTGTGGTAACGTTTTGAGAACATTAAAGGTTGAAGTTTTAAACGCTACTGGAATAATGTTTATTCATAACTTTAAGAGAACCTTGCCAGAACGTTCTGAGAATGTTCCCTGTTAGCTGGGTTATTTCCACCACTAAAAAGATAATTGCAACTCATTATCTCACAATTATGAGACAGAAATCTGATTTGTGAGGAAAAGTAAGAATGAGATTAAAAGTCGGAATCAGCTTTTCTATTTTTATTTTTTATTCTGTGACAGAAACAAGCTTCCATACATAACATAAAACACTGAAATATTCATTTTCTTTTTTATGTTGTTATGTATGCTCTTATTATTGATTAAAAGCCATAATAGGCTTAAAAATAATACTAAAAATGTAGACGCTGTGAGTATTGTTTGCTGAGGGCTGTTTTGTTTCTGTCAGGAATGAAAGCCACGCCCATCTCAAACCGCCGCCTGGAGAGTGACGTCATTTCTACCGACGCGGCGGCGCGTGTGCACATGCGCAGAGTCACATCCACAGTGGACATCTTGGAATTAAAGGGGCGCCGAGCGAATCCTGATAAAAGCAACAATTCCAGGTGCGAGATTTCTCTTTCTAGAGCGCCTTCGTGTTCGAGTGTGTGTGTTACATGAGTGTGTGTGTGTGTGATGATGAAGCGCGTTTGACGGTCTGTGAGTGATGAAGCGCTTTCTCTGTGTTTGTGTCTCTCTCTCTCTCTCTCTCTCTCTCTCTCTCTCTCTGTGTGTGTGTGTGTGTGTGTGTGTGTCGCATTCATAAGCCTCACACACTCAAAATATAGTGTACTTCACATCTAGACCGCATTCGTGATCCTCATACACTCAAAACAGCGTGCTGTGTATCTAGATGGCCAAATGTGCTGGTGCTGGTCTGTCAAGTAAATTCAGGGTTGGTTAGGGTTTGGTTTAGACAGTCAGGCTGTAGCCTATGTAATATTGAGGGGTGTGTGTGTGTGTGTGTGTGTGTGTGTGTGTGTGTGTGTGTGTGTGTGTTGTCTATGTCTATATATATATATATATGTATATGTGTGTCCCTGGAGCACAAAAGCAGTCTTCAGTAGCACAGATATATTTGTAGCAATAGCCAAAAATACATTGTATGGGTCAAAATTATTGATTTTTCTTTTGTGTCAAAAATCATTAGGATATTAAGATCATGTTCCATGAAGATATTTTGTAAATTTCCTACCGTAAATATATCAAAACTTCATTTTTGATTGGTAATATGCATTGCTAAGAACTTCATTTGAACAACTTTAAAGG
>JAFVLL020033337.1:0-30120 GCA_021397915.2 Tor tambroides | reverse complement strand
GCGCCTGCTGCACCCATGGTACAGCAGCAAAGTTCCTTGATTATTACGCCGGAATGAGAGTATAGTTCCTAGCCATATCGGCCTAGAAAATCGCAGCTTTTCATTTTCCGTCAGTCCTAGTACATGATGTAACGTCAAGTTTTAAATAGGAAAAATATCGAAACTGTTTGATCATTTTTGAGCGCGATGCTAACGGTCTAATCAGATTCAATTATCTATGCTAAGCTACGCTAAAAGTGTATAAATAAATATACTCGCCATAAATATACTCGCCAGACCCGGAGATCAGCTGAATGGATTCGAAACGGTAAAACTCAACTGTTTAACTCTTGGGGAGTTGGAAAATGAGCCTATTTTCAAAAAAAGTGGAATGTTCCTTTAATAATAGCACATATTAGTATGCTAAATGCTAAGCAATAAATGCTCATTGAGCAAAGCAGTAATAACATGCGTAACCAATGGTAACACAGTGTAATTTAAATGGTTCACATAATTGATCTTTAAACATTAGACTATCAAGTTTCCACCCTCTCTCATCTTGCTCAAAGACACATAAAATAACACTTAATTTCATTTTTACCCTCCTCATTTAATGAAGCATGCTTGCAACTATAGGTTTAGCAAAAATCATTTTCAAACACTTGATTGGTTCACATTCACCCTAAATTTAATCTAGTAAATTGCATGTTTTAGAGAACTGCATTAATCGAAAGCAAAGAAATCAAGATTTGAAGAGAATGACAAATTTGTTGCTTAGATCTTAAATTGAGTAAATTGAACAGTTTGTTCAATCATTACAACAAATCAGTCTGTCTGTCCGTCTGTCTGTCCATCCATCTGTCTATCCTCCTATCCACCCATCTGTCCACCTATTTTTGTTTCTGTCTGTTTTAAAATATATGTTAGCTAAGCCATTTAAATGACCAATATTTGGTCATTTTGAGATTATAGATTATTGACCGATAAACAAAAGATTTTCTTTGACTACATTTACGATTTTCGTAGTTTTGAATGGAGTTTATCTATATATTATTTAAAATAAATGTTAATTGTGTCAAACATCATCTTTATAAAATCATGAACAAAACTATGCAAGGTAAAAGAAAATGCAACCCAAATTAAATAAGTATTGGTTGCCAAGTATTGAAGCCTGTGAAAAAATAAAACCGATGTGTGCGAAAACATTTAAATTAAGAATGAAAACTAATATGAAGTCACAATACAGAAAAGCGATACAGAAATTATTGACATTTATTGGGATGTATTGGCCTTTTTAAAACCCATAATGGTGGATTACATGATATTCTTACTTTCCTGTGCTAGTACACCTGTTGAAGGCTTTAAGTCAGCATGTTATAAGGCCACGCTTCCCTGCATGCGTAGTTGTATAAATAATCTTCCAAATTCTCCGATCTCATTAGCCTCCTGAAATGACCTACTGTATCAATAGCATGGAGACACATTGCCCTGCTAGACTAACACAGATGTGCTTTATATAATTAGCTCACCTACAGCTAAGAAGTGCAACATGTGAAGCCTGTTTCTATTCAAAGCTACTTAGTGGTCTATTTATAATCACTCCTGGAGTATTTATGTCCCTCAGCATGTCACATGCAGCTGGACATTGGACTTGTTATAGTATCAGCGCGCTAAGTTGATCGGTTTAATCCACTTCGGTCTGTCTTAGTTATCTACTGTACTAGAAGCCTGCAATGCAAGCCATTCTTAGCTGTGCTAATGGTGGCCCGGCTGGGAATAGCACATGGCATGGTGTTTTTGAGGCAAAGTAGGGGTGCTGGAAAGGTGAAGATTATGTAATTGAGATGGAGGGCAACGTCCAAGTGACCTCCATGTGGAACAGGAGCACCTATTTTCTGTTCCATTGTCCACAATGATTGAAAATGTCCTGTGAGAATGAGGTTTTGAGCTGAAGCTACTGCTTGATTTTCCTGTGGCTTTATTTCCTTGCAACAGCCTGTCCTGACTGGGTTCAGCTGGCATACTGAATGAAGCATTTGTCGATAATGTCGTCATGGTCGTTGCGTGGATACGCTGTGTTTCCGATTCAAACCTGATGTCAAACAATTTGAGATTAATGCAGATATATTCTGTTTGATTCTTCGTTGGTTTGGGCCACTTTATTCACTTTACATCATTTAATCACAATAATAAAGCAATAAAGGGTAGACATGCCTGATAAAATGACATCTGCGGAGATTACTGTTCATAAAGGATTTGTCTGTAGTTTATGACTTGTTTTATGATGTCTTCATGTGTGTTCACTCTTTTTTACAGCTCCAACTCTCATAGTCCTTCGCCACCCAGCAGCACGAACGCCTTCAGCCTTCTGAGTGCCAGTTCAGAGCAAGACAACCCTTCTACCAGCGGCTGCAGGTTAAACACAAACACACATGACCCTTCTACCAATGTCTGCAGTAGAATTTAATTGATTTATTTTTTTAATTTAATTTAAATGTTTTTATTCATTTTAATTGTATTTTATTTTTATTTTGTATAATATTTTATATATTTTAATTTATCTTTTTCATATTATTTTTTATATTACATTATAATATAAGTGTATTATAATATTCTATTATATTTATATTTTATAGTATTCTTATATTTTATTTTTATTTGTTTTAATTTATATTTATATATTTAAATATATTTTATGACGTTTTATATTGTGTCATCCTAGACCCATCAAAAATCATTTTTTAGCCACACATTATTATATTTAGTACAAATATTTATTTTCCAAATGTTTACAAAAGCAGTTTTAGTCAAACATGATGTGAACTGTGCATTGCATATTATCAGTCTCAGTTATATTTAACATTAGAAGAGAATGATGTGTTTAGAATGAGTTTTGTTTCTGACGTATTTGCGCATGTGTTTTTTGGGCACCTGCAGTAGTGAAGAGTCCGCCAAGGCGAAGACGCAGAAAGAGTTGCTTAAAACTTTGAAAGAGCTGAAGCTTCATTTGCCGCCGGAAAAGCGAAACAAGGGCAGCAAGTCGACGACTCTCAACACTCTGAAATATGCCCTGCGCTGCGTCAGACAGGTGGAAGGTGAGCAGTACATTATGAAGTTCAAGTATATCGTTACATAAGTCATCCCTAACACTTGCCTGATCACAGGGACATAGTCCTGTGCTGTCTGGTAAATTATCAATATATTTTATGAGTTTCATTTTGCATGCATGCAATGCAAATAAAGCCTAGGGGCATAAAACATCAACTTGGCAATGTGAAAGAAATGCAAGCAATATTTCAGAAAAATATAACTACTTGGTGAACATCACATCACATGATTAATAAGCTGATCAGTTTTATGTCTGCCCATTTTTAGATGGTCCGTGTTTAGATTTTACAATGCACATCTCAATTATTGTGAAGAATTTCATATATATTTTTCTTTATATATAGAGAAATATGAGTATATATCTAATATAGGATTGGTTTTCAAAGAGGCTATACAACACAAGTAACCAGTCGAAACTGAGCTCATACAGTACATGCTTTTCTTTTTTTATTATTATTAGGCATATGTCACATAATTAATCTGTGCTACATACACCTGATGTCTTAATTGAATTGGCTAAATGCATTTGTTTTGGCGTTTTTATTTCAGCAAATGAAGAATACTACCAGCTGCTTATGATTAATGATAGTCAGCCATCAGGGCTTGATGTTTCTTCGTATACCATAGAGGAGATAGACAGCATCACCTCTGAATACACCCTCAAGAACACAGTAAGTTTAATTTGTCATAATTTTATTCATTTATTTAATTTTTCCTATTTGTTTATTAATGTAAATTCATTTATTCCCGTTTATTTGCTGAGACCAGTTACAATATTTATATTAGGTTATTTTTCAGAAACACATATTTCAGTTTTTCTCTTTAGTTATCATTGATCTTGGGATCTTTGTTTTACAGGATATCTTTGCAGTGGCAGTGTCACTCATCACTGGGAAGATTGTCTATATTTCAGACCAGGCTGCCTCCATCTTGAATTGCAAACGGGACGTGTTCAAGAATGCTAAGTTTGTGGAGTTTCTTACACCGCAGGATGTTAGCGTGTTTTATAGTTTCACCACACCATACAGGCTGCCGTCCTGGAGCATGTGCACTGGCGCAGGTACGACACACACACACGATCTGTCATAATACCTATAGATAGGTTAAAACTGAGACATACAAGAATCATTCTTTCACATATTTTATTTTGGACTTTTAGTCAAAAGGTGAAATAAGTATTCAAATATTACTAGCAATAGACAGAACACAAGCGCATATTTCCACAGATACTAAAGTTCATTAACAAAACCAGTGCTAATTATTGAGGCGTCTTTGTTGTTCTTGAATCCATGAAGCAGCAACCAGTATTAGCTTGAGCTGACAGCTGATTTAGTCACCTCTGAAAGACAAGATGCTATTGAATTAAACCTGAACTCATCACTCTTGTTTTTCCTCCTTAAAGAGTCGTCACCGGCAGATTGCATGCAAGAGAAATCCTTCTTCTGTCGCATTAGGTGAGTGTGTGTGTGGAGGGTTGGAAGTAACCTGTGCACCATCTGTTCACCATGATTTAATTCATAGTTTTCCCCTTTTTTTGAATCAGCCTGGGGAAATTAATTCTGGTGGACCTTTGTCCCTGTAAATAGGAAGATTCAATTACTAATACATTTGACATTACTATGGAAAACCTGCATTCAGTAAACACCTGTTAAGCAATGTACTACAGTCAATTGCTAAGAAAAACTCGGACTGAAAACTTGGGTGGTAGAACAGGATTTCTGAAACTTTCTAATTCCAGTTGGGAGGGTATCAGGTATAAATTTTAGTGTAGTCATGGAATTTCAGATTTTACTGTTTAAAAATAAGATTATGTATGGATTGTCAAAAACACAGATGTCATCTGTGATTGGCTACAATGATAATTGCACAATGGCCAGTCAGAGGTGTTGAAGAATCCAATAGCTCAAAATGCTAGGGAGAAATCCTGGTATATACAGTATGTATCTCCACGTTGATGGGGGCAGCAGAAAATAATAATAATAGTTAGATCTTTATTTTCCACATTAGTGCATCATTGTTGGTGTGAAAATCTGACAAAAAAGGCTTAGCGTCCCATTACTCTGGATAATTGCGTTTCAAAGAAAACAAAAACAGATATTGCTGATGGAGGACAGG
Organism: Tor tambroides; assembly: GCA_021397915.2. Lineage (NCBI taxonomy): Eukaryota > Metazoa > Chordata > Actinopteri > Cypriniformes > Cyprinidae > Tor > Tor tambroides. The sequence goes on along the minus strand of JAFVLL020033337.1, from coordinate 24,918 downwards.
TAAACAGAACAGTGTCATTCATTCATTCATTCAGAGAATTCCCAATGTCAGCAGTTTGGAGCAAGATCCAGTTCACGGAGCTAAAACGTGTGCCAACTTTATTGAGGTTAGGCCATATCAAACAGTAATGTCATTTCCAGCAACAGACAGTAGAAAGTTCAGGAAAGAATGATATGCGATTTATGACCGGTCTGAATGTAGTCCCACCATTGATCGGGGCTTTCATTTCAAGTGTCGCGCATTTGGTGGCAACGAGTCGAAAACGGAAACATTTCAAGTCACTGGATTTGGCAACTTGAAAAAAGTCACTGAAAAGCAGAGTACATCAGAGAAGCTACATGCACATTTCTGGTTAAAAATGAAAGGTCATCAGCAGACGGGAAAGCATCGCCACTCAAATCAGCAGTGAACAAAGTTCAAAGAGTCAATGCTAGTCCATAGTCTAGTAAAAGTTGGCAGATTGTATTGATAATTATATTCATAATTACTCAAGAGTTAAATGCCTACAATCTCAGAAAAGGGTACAAGGGAGTCACTCAACTCACTATGCGATACAATTGACAAAACTGATTTTTTTAAAAACCCATCCCAAGTCAAATAAATAAATAATACAAATGAAAGAAATCTCTTTGAAGTCTTAAACTAAGACTTTGCCTGTGCTCTTTGCATTTAATATTAGAGGTAACCACTGCATTTTAATCACAATCCACACAATTAGACTGTATAATTTTGAAGCAAAAAACAGAAGCTTTAGCTTTGTCAAAAACTATGCTACATAAAACATCTGAATGAAACAAATAGCAGACTTTTCTGAGAGTGCACTTGTGATCAAAACTGCAACTTTTGTGTGCAGGCCAGAATTATAAAATGAATGTGAAAGTAGTCAGAAGTTCAGACATAGTTAATGGAATTGATGCATCTTAAAAGACCATTTCATCTAAAAGTTTATACTTGTATGCTTGAAATCAGTTTTGTAGACATGCAATGTGCCTCCGTAAGCGTTTGTTTAGAAATCATACTGGTTTCGAATGGATAGGGATGGAAAATCTCACTAGGTTGAAGTAGGCTGCTTACATTGGACAGAGCCAGTGTTTATTAGCAGATATTTTTGTTGAATGTGTGTGTAAATCTGTCCTGTCTTGTTCCCCAGCGGTGGTAAAGAGTGTGAGGGAGATCTTCAGTACTATCCCTTCAGAATGACTCCTTATTTGATGAAGGTTCAGGATATGGAGCACTCTGAAGATCAGTTCTGCTGCCTCCTGCTGGCCGAGAGAGTGCACTCCGGCTACGAAGGTCAGTTCTTTTACACGATCTTCTGAATGTAGAATGCATTTTTCCAGAAAGTAGTGGTGCAGGTTTTTGTTTTTAAGTATTTTATAGTAGCATTGAGGAAAACAGAATCAATTTCGCAAATCGATTCATTAGGACAGCGAATTCAGGAAAATTGATTTACTGAATTCTTTGTTGTCTGTTTCAAGAGGTGCATATATTTTGGTGTCAAATAAATACGTTTTCGATTCATTTATTTAAAGAAGAGTATTTTTTTTAAACACTACCATTCAAAAGTTTTATTATGTTCATTCCTCAGCTCCAAGAATCCCCACGGACAAACGAATCTTCACCACAACACACACTCCCAGCTGCGTGTTTCAGGATGTGGACGAGAGGTGAGAGTGCTAATGCTTCACTGCTGACGAACATGATGATGATTAGCTTGTAACTTAAGCACTGGGTGTTTCACCCAACAGCTGTACCTCCACACCTGCTTTTTTCCATCTCTCATAGTCATGCATATTAAAGCCAAAAACAGTTGTTGTCAGACTAATCAGAATTGTTATGTGATGTTTTTCTGTAGGGCCGTTCCATTACTAGGATACCTGCCACAGGATTTGATTGGCACACCTGTCCTGCTACATCTGCATCCCAGTGATCGACCAATCATGCTCGGCATCCACAGGAAGAGTGAGTCGAGCTGTTCATTCTGTTTAGTCCTTGTTCTGTCTATTTAGTCACTTTTTCGTGAGAAGGTACTTTTTCCTACCTTAATCAGAGAAAACTATAAGTCAGTTGTTTTGGGACAAATTGGGGTGGATCAGAATAATAAAATGGGTATTAAATATTCTGTTTGTTAACAAAATCTTTTTTTTTTTTTTTGTCCCATCAGTCCTGCAGTATGCTGGCCAGCCGTTTGATCACTCGATCCGCTTCTGTGCTCGTAACGGAGAGTACATCACCATAGACACTAGCTGGTCCAGCTTTGTCAATCCCTGGAGCCGCAAAGTTTCCTTCGTCATCGGCAGACACAAAGTTCGCATGTGAGTGTATAAGATGAGTGAGAGAATGCATCTGCTTGATATTTGTTAAAAAATGTAATTGCTGAAGCTTTTTTTTTTTTTTTTTTTTTTACAAGAAATTAACTTTTATTCAGCAAGAATGCTTTAAATTGATGAAAAGTGACAGTAAAGATATTGAAGTGCTGTTCTGTTGAACTTTCTATTCATCAAAGAATCCTAAAAAAGTATCACAGTTACCTCAAAAATATTAAGCAGCACAACAGTTTCCAGTGCAGCAAATCAGCATATTAATATGATTTCTGAAGGATCATGTGACACTGAAGACTGGAGTAATGATGCTGAAAATTCAGCTTTGATCGCAGGAATAAATTCTATTTTAAATTACATTCAAATAGAAAATGATTTCAAATTGTGATAATATTTCAAAATATTACCGTATCAAATACATGCAGCCTTGGTGAACATAAGCTTCTTTCAGGCAAAAATCTTTTGAATGGTATAGTGTAACTATAATTTTGTCCGTTCTACCAGGGGTCCAGTGAATGAAGATGTGTTTGCAGCTCCGGCCGCAGCTGAGGGAAAATCCATAGACTCAGACATCCAGGAGATCACGGAGCAAATACACAGACTCCTGGTGCAGGTGCGAAAACTCACTCAAAGTGGAAAGAACCAGATTAATGAAACTGAATTACAATGAAAAGGGCTTTAACATCCTGCCACATGATGTCAGAGAGTCATGGAAGAGACTGTGTAACAGATTGTAGTTTAGTGTATGATGCCCAGTTTTTCTCAGTAACCATTTACAAAGTTGGCAAGTTTATAATGCCTAGTGTTTTAAAATCTCTTGGTGTTGTGTTTTCCAACCTTTAGGGTGAATGAAATAGTAAAAACATGTTTTTGTGTGTTGTAGCCGGTGCACAACAACGGTTCGAGCGGCTATGGGAGTCTGGGCAGTAATGAGCACCTGCTGAGTGTGGCGTCATCTAGTGAAAGTAACGGCAACGGAACACGGCTGCGACAAGAGGAAGAGGATAGCAGGAGAGCCAAACCGGTGAGTTACATGATGAATTCTAGTTCAGTGGGGGGTCAAATGCTTCGCGGTCTCGTTTTTTTATTCATGCATCAACAACTTAAAGAGACTGTGGTGGATTTATTTGTCTTTATATGTATGTGTTTTCTCAGAGGACCTTTCAAGAGATCTGCAAAGGAGTTCACATGCAGAAAAACCAGGAGCAGCAGTCCAAGAAGAGCCCTACTAGTATGTACCAATATCCTCCACCATCCGTGCACCCTCATCTGTCATCAGAGTCTGTGCTTCTGTGTGTAACTCAAATCTCTGTCTGAAGACTAGCACTCCATGGTATAGAGAGAGATTATATTAACAAATATTACAATTGTGATTTGAAATTTGATCATGAAACATTGAACCGTTTAACATCTGTGGTTCTCGCTTATAGGATAAAAGAACAGAAATACATAAAAGGCCACTAGGCAATTTAATTCGATTAATTGTGCAGCCCTTCTAAAGGCCTTTTTTTTTCTCTGCAGAGCTTCTACAGAAAAGTCCAGTGGTTCGACCCAAAGATTCTGCGTGTCCTGTGAACTTGCGAGGGTCTGCTGAGGAGCAGCATGCTGCAGTGCAAGAGGAGCTGGCCTTCAAAGACCAGACCGTCTACTCCTATCAGCAGATTAGTTGCCTGGACAGCGTAATCAGGTACAAAGACACAAAGTCACATCATGGTGAAAACTGATGGCGCATGGACGGAGACTGTCTTGACTCACTTAGCCAAATTTAATGCACTTATTGATCCTGTGACGCAAAGAGAGTATGAGAAACTGAATTAAGCGTGCTTTGAAGAAAAATGAACTTGTTTTCTTGAGTCGGCAGAGGACATTAGGTTTTGCAGGATGTGAAGTCTCATTAGCAATCTTTCACAGCAGCATAATGGTTGTACATGTTTAGCCTAAAGCCTGAAACAATGGAAAATGATGCAAAATTACATCCTGCTCAGATTTAAAGATTTCATTTTTTATATAGTATTAAAAATTCCCTCATAAACTTAGCAAATATTTACTACAAACATACTGAGATTTTCATTGATGATATTTTCAGTGAGGGATTTCAACGAGATTAAAGCAGAAGTAATAGGATTTCGACACATGTGTTGTACACTTAAACCACAATAAACAAATAATTATAGGGACATAATGGTACAAAGCAATGTAATAAAGACAAAACTAAGCAGATCAGATGGGCTTTTATGTTACTTTCAGCCTGGTTAGTCATTTGTAAAGCTTGTTTGCATTGATGTCTTCCTCTCTCCATCAGGTATTTGGAGAGCTGTAACGTGCCCATTACAGTGAAGAGAAAGTGCCAATCCTCCTCAAACACAACATCCTCAAACTCAGATGAAGACAAGCAGAGAGGTGTTGAGAGCTCCATGCAAGTGTCAGAAGGTACTGAAAAAAAATCCACTTTCCAAGATTATTCTCCATCATTGAGCAGTCTCCTGAATAAATAAATAAAAATCCCATTCAAAATGAATAAAAACATTTTATTCTTTAAATATTAATTAATTTTATTGTATTTTTTATTAGCAAAATTATATTCTCTATATTATATCCTATATTCTATATAATATATTTTTATATAAGAATTTTTTTGTCATAAAAATGTTTGCTTTTTAATTTTGCAATGTCAGAATAGTTACTACATGACTGTTATAAATTCATAAACGCACTTTTGTTGGAAAACAGCGGCTAATTTTCAACCCATTTTTGAATGTATCATTCAAAATAATTTCAACAAAACCTGATAACGTGACTCTGGTGACATTTAAATCAGCGGAATTTGTGGGTTTGCCATGTTTTAGCATCACGCAAAACCAATTGCTTGCAAATAAAAACACCTTTGCAAAAGAAGAAATATAAAACACATCTCCTCCATCTTCATTTGACCCTCTAACTCTAGCACTCTCTATTCTAACTCTGTTTTATCTAGCCTATTTGCTATTTTTTTATTTATAAAAAAACATCACTTGACCCTCTAACACTTGCACTTGCTATTCTATTTCTATCCTAACTACTTGTTTTCTTTTTATTTATTATATTAAAAAAAAACTTGCGCACTGCATTAGGCTAAATGAAACTTGTCACAGCTCTTACATATTATTGCTCTTATGTTGATTTTGATTGCATTTATTGTCCTTGTTTGTAAGTCACTTTGGATAAAAGCGTCTACTAAATGACTAAATGTAAAATGAATATAAAATTTGGTATTTGCCTATCAGGCCATCTTGACTATTAATCCTTGTAAATACATCAGTTCTGAAACCTTCTGTTTCTGTATTTTCTCTGTGTTCAGAGGTGAACCGTCTAAAGGACCAACCAGGTCTCTCATCATTAGATGTGTCTAAGAAGCCTCCAGGCTCTGGTGTAGTGAGTCCGTCTCTGACTCCACTCGCGCTGCCCAGTAAACCTGAAAGCGTGCTGTCCATCACCAGCCAGTGCAGCTACAGCAGCACCATTGTACACGTAGGAGACAAGAAAGGTAAATTGATTTCTTCTGTATATCTCTGTATGTCTGTCTGTCTGGCCTTTCTGTCTTTCTCTCCTGTCTATCTATTCTTACAAATAATGTTTCTATTACAAAACCTAGTGAGCTGTCTTGATGTCTGCTGCCGACATGTGAAATTGTTTTAGTTTGCCATTATCATGTTGCTAAGGTAATAATATGATTCTAAACATATCTAAATGGTAATCCAAAATGAAATATCCAATAACAGACGATACATACTATGGTGATGCTATCTATGCAGCTCACAAGGCTTTGGATAGTTTATCTGTGTTAGAGCTGTATGTGTTCTTTCTGTTCCTTGGTAAAACACCTTTTTTGTTTTAGTTGTATCATCAACAAGAAACATCTCTTCAAAGCAAGAATTCTCTTCCAAACTTCAAAGTTAGTAAAATCTTCCCATGACATAGGGACAAAAAATTGATTGCGAAGCCCTTTGATTGAGTTGATGAGTAAAATAAAGGTGCAGATCACCCAGGCAGGGCGTCAGGAATTTATGCATCCTTCTAGCATTTTCCCCTGATTCCCATCCCAACATGCATGAGAAGGCCTGGATGCAGGCCGTAAACAAGTGCCGGTCGTGTCACCTGTGTTTTGTGAGAACTCTGCTCGTAGTTAAACGTCTTGTTTTGTTCTTTGCAGAGATCATCGAGGACGTCCCTAGCACTGAAGGCACTGAAGGTCAGGGTCTCGCTGTTCCTCTGGCCGCAGTCTCGCCGCACAATCAGGAGCGAGAGGCTTACAAGAAACTGGGCCTGACCAAGCAGGTTCTGGCTGCGCACACACAGAAGGAAGAGCAGGCGTTCCTCAGCCGCTTCAGAGAGCTGCGAGGTGTGCACGCTTTTAAAGCTGACTGCTCCCTCTATCTGGAGAGACAGAAAGGACAAGTCGCAGCTGAGGGTAAGGAAGGATTTGAGTCAAAAGCTGCACTGTGTTCTTTTACACGCCAGCAGCTCATGATCCTGTGTTTTCAGTGTCTTTGAGCAGCTCGCTTCACATTAAATGCCGTTTCACACAAATACATCGCTGCATATGTGCTCTGAGTTTATAAAGTGACGTTTGCTTTTGGGAATGTAATGTGCACCTACCATCATCCCAAACATGGCATGAAAAATACCTATAAACTGATCATATAAAATTAAGACAAGCCGTAAATTTAAGTATTGCAATTTTACAGTTATTCTGTAAATTGAATTATATTTATATTATTTTTCTTACAAAAATAAGGGGCAGTCGTGGCCTAATGGTTAGAGAGTCGGCCTTGTAACCCAAAGGTCGTGGGTTTGAGTCTTGGTACCGGCAGGGATTGTAGGTGGGGGGGAGTGAATGACCAGCGCTCTCTTTCACCTTCAATACCACGACTGAGGTGAGACCCTTGAGCAAGGCACCGAACCCACAACTGCTCCCCGGGCGCAGCAGCAAAAATGGCTGCCCATTTCTATTTATGAAATATTACAAAAGTAGGTGCATATAATTCCTAATTTTTGTTTAATATTTTTATATAATTATAATAATAATAAACCTCATAATACTTAATTAATATTATTATTATTATTATAGTACTATTAAACATAACAATTATTATTACTATATTACTTATTCGATTACATTTTAGTATTATTTTATAATACTAAGCTTATTTGTTTATTCCAATCACAACTTTTTTTGTTTTTTTATTGTATCAAAACAAAATTGCATCAAAGTAGTTTTTACATGATTTAAGTTGATAATTGTTTCCTCTCTTCCTCTGCAGCTGTACCCACTGCTCGTTCCTGTAAGCAGGGTGGTGGCGGCGCACAGGAGACCACCGGAACCCGCCGGGGTCGCAACAAGAAGACCAAGTCCAAACGCATCAAGCCAAACGAGTCTTCTGACAGCACTCCTTCAGGCCGTAGACCTCCACACAGACCTCAGCTGCAGGGCCTCAACCAGACCTCCTGGTCTCCCTCGGACACATCCCAATCCACCTTCCCCATCGCCTATCCAGCTGTGATGCCCGCGTACCCGCTGCAGATGTACCCAGGAGCCGGCGGCATGCAGCCCAGGGTAGATGCTCCGCTCTCAGGCTTCGGCGAGAGTCAGTGCAGCCAGGATCCATGCATCCCCATGCAGCCCATCCAGACACCGTATTCGGCTCCTCTGGTCACGCCCATGGTGGCGCTGGTGCTGCCCAACTACATGTTCCCACAGATGGGCGGCGCTCCACGGCAGCCATTCTATCCCAAGCAGGGAAGTTTCCCCACACAGCCTACCTTTCAACCTCAGCCTAGTTTCGCAGCACAGGCGCCATTCCCTCCACAGTCCACGTTCACCATACAGACCCAGTTCGCCCCTCAGAACCCCTTTACCTCACAGACTCAGTTTCCACCACAGCCGTTTCCGTTCGCATGTCCCGAGGAGCCCCCAAAACCTTCACGAAGCCCCACCCCTCAGTCCATGGGTGGAGGCGGGCCGCCATCCCCGCCTTTGTTCCAGTCGCGCTGCAGCTCGCCTTTGCAGCTCAACCTGCTGCAGTTAGAGGAGACTCAACGCTCTGCTGAGAGACATGAGAGCACGGCGCCATCTGTTGTACCACAGGCCAACTGCAGCAGCAGTGTGGAGAAAGCAGGAAGCACAGCCGGGCAAGCTAAACCTGACAAGGATGTGCCACAGGTTGGGAATCTTTCTGTGACTTACAAGTATTTTCATATTGCAGTGCATTTTTGACCATTGTGTTCTTTTTAAATACTTTTCTTAATCTCACCTCTCATTCTTTCATTTTGTCTGAAAGTATTCAAACAACATACACAAAAACTCGTATGCAAAGCTTTGGATTGGACAACAGGTTGCAGTATTTACTTATTTTAAACATGACAATCAAAATTTAAGCTTTGCGTCTTGGTGCAGTCACATTAGACTGTAAGCGTCAAAATTATAGCATGATTATAATTGCAAAAGTAATATCTGTATCTAAAAAAATAAATAAATAAATAATAATAATAATAAATGATATACCAAACATGCAAATGAAAAGTTTGTATTCTTCACATTAGGCTTTAAGCATGCAAGATTATTTAGGATCCCCCGACAAGATATGATGTCACACTTGCTTCTGTATTTAAAATAATGGTAATAAGAGATTCCAAATAAATGAGAGAAAGAGTAAATAAATAAAAAAATAGTATAATGATAGTATTTTATTTATTTATTTATAATATTAATTGTAATAAATTGTTGTATCAACTTCTTCACGTTTCTATAGTGCTACAAACCATGCTGCTTAAAATTTAGCATTTTTCATATCAGGGTTTTTAAGCCTGCAAAATTATTTAGGATTTCCTGACGGGATACTACCTCCACTTTCTCATGATGCTGTACAAACTATGCAACTTAAAAGCTTGCATTCTTTGTATTGAGCCAAGAGGTTATTGTGGGATGTTTTGATAATTTAGTATATAATTTTTGTATACAACTGGTATGCAGGGGATAGAAATTAGCCATTAAACGATTACGCAGTTATGTTTATAGATGTGAGAGTGTGTCTGTTCAGAAAAGTGAAAAGTTGCCATGGGGCTTACATGTGAATTTAAGGCATTTAGCAAAGTGATTTAAATGCTTTACTTAACATTGTGGTTTGGTATTGGAAAAAACTGTATTCATTAGTTATATAAAAATATAGCAAAATAAATGAATGAATTTTATTATGTTCTGTATTTTTGTTGTTTTTTAGGATGAAGTGTCACCTGTCGACGGTCAGCATAGCGATGTGCTCTCATCATCTAGTGATCTGCTGGACATTCTCCCAGAGGACTCTCGCTCCGGCACCGGCTCTGCCACCTCAGGCTCCATGGGCTCTGGGTCCAACGGCTGTGGAACGTCTGCTAGCGGCGGGTCTGCCAGCAGAACTGGTGAATTTTGGAGTTTATAGATCTTGTGTCCTATTGACTTCTGATCTATCCTTTGTAGTGTGCAAATTGTAGTGTACTACACCATGCTAATTAACCAATTCTTGATACTAATTTTGATGCTTGACAGTCACTTCATTTAAAACATTAAAGATTGATACCTTTTTTAATTAATACTTTTATTAAGCAAGGACAAAAAAGCGACAGCAAAAGGCATTTCTAATATTACAAACGATTTCTGTTTCAAATAAATGCTAGAACATTCTGTGTTGAACAGTTGTAACACAACTGTTTTCAACATTGATAATAATCAGGGATATTTCTTGAGCAGCAAATCAGCATATTAGAATAATTTCTGAAGGATCATGTGACACTGTAGACTGGAGTAATGATGCTGAAGTAAACAGGATTAAATTACATTTTAAAATATATGTAAATAGAAAGTGGTTATTTTAAATTGTAATGATATTTCACAATTTTTACTGTATTTTTAATCAAATGAATGCAGCTTCTTTCAAAAAAACAGTCTTACTGACCCCAAACTTTTAAATTATAGTGTAAATATTTATGAGTTTGATTAAAACAATGGCATGTTACCTTTAATGTATTTCTTATGTAGATATTCAAGTTGTTCTAAATTCAGTAAACAATCAGTAATAATAAACACAAGCTGAAATAAATTCTTAACGATTGTGAACAAACGTCATTAAATCTATTAGACTGCATTTGCCATGGAAGGACACAGATATTTCGATACAAATCAGATATTTTTTGTCCCACCTCTTCATGATGGCTTTGAACAAAACTGACTGTGACCTCATTAAGATTTTTTCTTTACCCCAAAAATATGCATTTGATTGTTTATACAAGTCTGGCAGTCAGATCAGCTGTAAAAACATGTCATTGTTATATATGTTGACTTCCTTTTATATAATTACGCAAAACCAATCCAAAAAGAGGAAGAACCTCATATTCTAAACCCACAATAAACAACATGTACCAAAAATGTTTTTCCCTCTTCCTCTAAATTTTTGTATTCTGTTTGATTTCTCCGATACAGAATTTCCATTATAAACCTGTGCTGTTAAAAAGGTCCACTTCTCTCATCACTCCTTTCTGCTCTTTTTTTTTTTCTTTTCTTTTCTTTCTCAGCAAGCAGCAACACAAGCAACAACAGCAGTAACTACTTCGGCAGTGTGGATTCTTCCCAGAAATCCCATAAGGCCAAGGGGCAAGGCTCTGGTTCGGGCTCTGGGGCGCTGGCGCTGAATGGGAGTGAGACCATGATCAAGTGTGTACTGCAGGACCCACTGTGGCTGCTCATGGCTAACGTGGACGAAGATGTTATGATGTCATACCAGTTACCATCTCGGTGAGTGGGCAGAGAGAAGATAAATAGACCCCCCCACCCCCCTACCCCACTATTAGTAATGCCCGCTTACCAATAACCAACCCCCCTTTCTACCCTTCATCTGTAGAGCTCTAGTCATGTCAGCTGTAATCCACACTCTATACCAGGGGTGTCAAACATACGGCCCGCGGGCCGAATACGGCCCACAAAGGTGTCCAATCCGGCCCGCGGGATGATTTGAACAATATTAAATAATAAATAAAACATTATTTTGAAAAATAAAATAAAACGTTTATTCAATATTTCATTTTTAAGTTAAAGCGGAAGAATGTCTTAGTTATTTGCGTAGAATGTTGTGCCTCGGGAGTCGGGACACCTACACACGCACGTTTTAAAAGGCGGCGCCAGAATCTTGAGCAGTACGATGATAATATGATGATAGCTGCGTTGTAACTAGGGTGACCACCTGGCAATAGATGTTGCGGGACATAGATGTGATTTTGCGAGACAGATACATTGTGTATCATGTGTGAGACAGATACATTTACTACTGTTATGCTATGTAAATACTGATTTACATTCGTTGTCATATGCGCTTATTTATGTTTCTGAGCGCGCACATGTGAAAGCGCATCCGTTTTGTGTGAGAGTGAAGAGAATCCACCTGTGAGAGAAGAGATTTGTGCTCGCGCAATTTGATGTGGCCTCGCATTACAATAATGCGCTCTGGACATTTGTCATTAAAATAAGGCCACAGAAACCGCCTCAAACGAACTATTAAAATAAGAAGAAAGTCGTGTCTGAAAGCTGTACAGATTTTTTTTAATTGGTTAAAATGAATGGAGAATATCGTGTTTTTCCGTGTGCGCTCGACCACTTCCGTCGGTGGCGCTCGCTTGATGAGGTTTGCACATCCTTTGCACTAAAACTATGCCACAATTTTTTTTTTTTTTTTTTTTTTTTAAAGGCAAAAGAACGTATGTACGTTTTCTTAATATGATAATTAAAAACCAACAGACTGATGAAAATGCGGGACATTTTCTCAATATGCGACGTGCGGGACAAGGGGTGAAAATGCTGTGCGGTGCAACGCAAAGCGGGACCCTAGTTGCTTGTTTGGAAAGTTACTTGTGATTTTAAACATGTCTAGAATAAAAAAAAAAAAAATGACCCGGAAGTGTGGACAGGCTATTTGAGGAGAAATTGAAAGAAAGGTTCTGTGATCTCAACGCAGACAGGTAACGTTATGTTTAATCACAACCCGTTGCTGTGGTAAAAATTTGCAATATTAAATGACACTGCGGTGCACTGGACAGCTTAGCTTGGAAAAGTAAATGAGCTAGGGCTGTGCGATATTTATCTGGTAGGCTACTGAACTGTTGTTTTAATGGTGTGCGAGCTGACATTTTGTAACTTTGCAAGTGCAAAGTCAATCAGAAGGCAATCAGAATACAGTTATAATATAATTCAAGATATGGAGGCAAAAATGCCCTGTAAGAGTCTTTAAATATTTATGTCATGATTGTTAACGTTAACTATAACTAGAGTGTTGCTTTCCTGAATGTCAGCGCGATCGCAAATTAATTGATTGTATACAACAGCTCAACAAACAAGATGCTAGTATTAAGAGTGTTACGTTTTAGTCACAATGCTATCTGTTTATCTCTGTCTCGCAATGAAAATTTTTAACAAAGCCAGAGTAAGACCAATTTTTCGTCTCCGAGCAGCAATGCATATTTTGTTACTGAATGAATCTGTCTTTTTGATCATCATTTGAGTCAATGATTCAGTGGCCATTAGACAATCCCTGCATCCCAATGTGCATACTATGCACCAAATCTGCCCTAAATAGTATTGAAAATTATTAATATCACATAGAATTTAAGATGGATATAGTATGCACATTGGGACGCAGGCAATCACTAGCTTCGTTTCTAAACGAATCAAACGTTTTGAGTGAATGAGTCAATGGATCACTCATTAAGACGGAGACTTGCTGCCACCTACTGGCAGCTTTAGTGTCCTATTTATTTATCCATGACAGCCTTAAACAAACCATCTCAAAAACACACTCAGCAAAATGTGGTAATTATTAATATTTTTAAAAAAAATCAAAATAAAAAATGACATTGTGTCAATATTGGACACCCCTAAAATAACATAGCATCATTTTTGAAAAAAGGTTTAATAGATTTTTTTAATAAATTATATTGTAGTATGTATGGTTACTATTGTTTGTAATTGTGAGCAAACTAGGGTTTAACAAAAGGTAATTCGGCCCGCACAAGGGGACAATTTCTTCGATCCGGCCCTCAACCTAAAATGAGTTTGACACCCCTGCTCTATACTGTCATATTGTCATATTAATAGAATGATACAGTCTAGAAGAGGAAGTCTTTTACTTTCCCTGTCAGCTTGACGAACACTCGATTTTCAAACTGCTTGAAATATTGGTTAAACAAATTCTTCTTGAAAATATTTCTCGTTTAGGGTCACGAATGTGCATGCAAAATTTCAAAACATAGATGTGTTTTGGAAAGGCTGTTTTGTTACGACTTGTCACGAAAACAGAAAACCTTTGTTGTAGCTTGTCAAACACCAAAATATGAAACGCATGAGAACTTTAGGACTCAACTTTTACTTGAAATTGAAGAAAATTCACTGATTCACAGTCAAAAAATGTGCCAAGGGTTCTTTTTAGTTGTTTTTGAAATGGATCACATTTACTAAACAGTTGAAGTACTGAAGAAAAGTGTGAGAATGTTAGATACTATTTATACTTGTAGTTATTTGCACCTCAGTTTCACTAGATGTAGTGAATGTGAAGCAAACTGAATCCTAACTCAATAAATACAAAAGGGAGTTTTATTACATTTGATGGATTTTATGTATGTATATGTGTGTCTCGAGCTACAAAAACGATTTTCTGTTTTTACGAGAATCTTTCATAGTTTTTCATCAACTTTTTCGCAAATAGGTTGGACCCAACCCACAACACAAAATTTATTTATTTTAAAAACAACAGAAGATTAAAGAGATGCCCATTAGGGGGCGCTATATACAAGTGAACTTAGCCACTGATTGAGTGTGTTTGTGTTTGCATTTTATTCTACTTTCACTTTTGAAGTCATAAACAAACCAATCAAACCGCATTCGGTTTCAAGTGTGTATATATAGGTTTTAACCTTTTGTATTTGTATTTTTTGTATTAATCTATTTTATTTTGACCTGGTTTTTACCATGAAAATAATCATGGATGCTGGCTTGACACTAAATTACAAACATCTTTTTCCCTTTTGCAGTGACATCCAGAAGGTTCTGAGGGAGGATAGGGAGAAGTTGCGGCAGATGCAGAAAAGTCAGCCGCGCTTTACAGAAGAGCAGAAGAGAGAGCTGGTGGAGGTGCATCCCTGGATGAGAAGAGGTGGGCTGCCCAAAGCCATCGACGTCAAGGTCCGTACACACTGATATTTATCTGATATGTACTGAAGTCAGTTTTTAATGCATGGAGAATATACACTATACACTACCATTTAAAAGTTTTTTAAAATGTTTTTGACAGTCTCTTATGCTCACCAAGACAGCATAGAAATACAGCAATAATATGAAATAATACAATTAAAAATAACTGTTATCTGTGTTTGAATATATTTTAAAATATAATTTATTCCTGTGGTGCACAGCTGAATTTTCAGTATCATTACTGCAGTCTTCAGTGTCACATGATCCTTGAGAAATCATTCTAATATGCTGATTTGCTGCTCGAGAAATATTGTTTAAGAGAAACATTATCATCAAACTTGAAAACAATTTAATATTTATTAAAACTGTATTTTTGTGAAAAAAATAGTTTTTTAAATAGTAGTAATAGAACTTTATATATAATAATTTATGGGGAGGCAATAAGTAAAATTACAGTTAAACACAAAAATGATACATTTGAAAGTATTAGCAAATATTAAGGTAGTAATATGTAATTTTAAAAAAATGTAATTGTTAGATTAGTCTTTGTCACTTTCCTCAAAAAGTAAAAACTTTGACCACATTTCACTATCTAGTCAATTCCAGATGAATAAAATCAAGCCTTACATTTTTAAATTGTAGAATAGAGACTTATTTAGGTTGCAGACTCCATGTAGACTAATAAGAGTGTTTCTCTGCAGGCGTGTGTCGGCTGTGAAGAGCTCAGTGAAACCCTGACAGAGGAGGATCCACCAGATCTGCACATGGGCGAAACCGAAAGCAGTGATGTCACGGCACCTCCGGCCAATAGCAGAGAAGACTCTACACACTCGGAAACACATGGCTGTCCCGGTCCTGTCACCTGAACTGAACCCCTCTTCTCACCTGGAAGAATACAGACCACGTCTGATCGGACATTTTAGCATTGAAAAATGCTCCTGCCACAGCCTCGGACCTTCATGAAGACTCGTTCTGTTGCTTGTCTGTGTGAATGTGTACAGATGTGTAAATACATGAATGAGTGAGAGAATAAATCAGAGCGAATGAATTATTTCCAGACAGTTGAAACTGTCTCTAAAGCCAGACTCTGAGCTGTTCAGTGACCATTACTGTTAGATTTTAATATTAAGGAATAATATTTCCTTTTCAGTGTTTTCCTGACAGTTTTTCCCTTAACATGCATATACACATTCTAACTTA
This sequence comes from Tor tambroides, assembly GCA_021397915.2. Lineage (NCBI taxonomy): Eukaryota > Metazoa > Chordata > Actinopteri > Cypriniformes > Cyprinidae > Tor > Tor tambroides. The sequence goes on along the minus strand of JAFVLL020033337.1, from coordinate 9,153 downwards.
TTTCTTCTTTACAACTTTTTATAACAAAAAAAAAAATATTTTATGGGTTTTTTTTCTTCTAAATATACGTATAAGCTTTTTAAATCGTTCTTCTGGTGTTTGATAGTTGTGTTGTTGGATATGTTTCTGATATCTTTCAAATTCACAATTTAACACTGAGGACTTTGTGAGCTGAAGTATTATTTATGAAACTACGACAGATGGAACGTGCTCTACATAACTGGCACCAACCACGATAACTTAGTCACGTCACTTTGGTTTAGCACTTGCAGCTTATTTGATCAGATAGTGAATGTGTCAAGAACCTAATGCAGTGCATTTGTTGCATTAGTAGCATTAGGTGAATTTATGTGAAAAGTATTTTAAGCTAGAGTTTTGGTGCTGTTGTCTTGTTCAGACTAGCTGTCTGATGGTCTGTTGCGATGTAGAAACTCAGTGTTAATTTTCTCCTCTTTTATAAGCCCGAGATTGAATCTACTCAGACAGAGGTCTTGATCTCGCCGAGTGTCCCTACCTAAACCTGTGAAAACCTGTATGACCACGACTACCATAAATCCCCAGCACAAAAGCACTTATTAGAGACATATGGGCAGAATGAGATTTCAATATCACGTTCAAAGGTCTATGTTTTGAAAATAACTAAAACACTAATTTGGAGGTCAACTTGGCATTAAGCTTTTAGTGTCAAGGAAACAGCGTTTAGCCCACGTTGTTAATAAATGTGCTTGTGTTCTGTACTTTTGAACTATACGGTGTTCCTTCATGCTGAAGTGAATTTGAATTAAAGTCTATTTTTTAGAAATTACTCTTTTTTTGTGTATTTCTTTGTTATATTTAAACACGTGATGTCAAATAAATTAATACACTTTTTTGGTAAATAATTCAGATCAGCATTAAAATGCCTATGCATTTTCAAATAAATGTGCATTTTTCTTGTGAAATTTTATATGTAATATATTTAAATATAATGTGCATATATATATATATATATATATATATATGTGTGTGTGTGTGTGTGTGTGTGTGACCCAGGACCACAAAACCAGTCATAAGGGTCAATTTTTCAAAACTGAGATTCATACATCATCTAAATGCTAAATAAATAAGCTTTCCATTGATGTATGGTTTGTTAGGATAGGACAATATTTGGCCGAGATACAACTATTTAAATATCTGGAATCTGAGGGTGCAAAAAAATCTAAATAGAGAAAATCACCTTTAAAGTTGTCCAAATGAAGAACTTAGCAATGCATATTACTAATCAAAAATTAAGTTTTAATATATTTACAGTAGGAAATTTACAAAATATCTTCAAGGAACATAATCTTGACTTAATATCCTAATGATTTTTGGCATAAAATAAAAATAGAATTTTCATAAAATGTTCATAAAAGAAAAATAGAATTTTGACCCATACAATGTATTTTTGGCTATTGCTACAAATATACCTGTGCTACTTATGACTGGTTTTGTGGTCCGGGGCAGGATCATATATATATATATATATATATATATATATGTGTGTGTGTGTGTGTGTGTGTGTATGTATGTATACATATATAGCCTATATTAATGAAAAAAGTAAATCAAAGAAAGCAGAAGTTTGACTTATAGTTTGACTTTGTTTATAAAATTCCTATTCTCAGTATTTTGTTGAGCTGATAATAAGTAGGCCTATAATATTTTAGTAGCTACGAGCCAGTCCTGCACAAAGGGACCCTTTCTGCGCCGTATGTTCAAAGTCAGACGACAGTTACAGCAGTTTTTTATTATTATACAGCGCACATCCGACGCACAGCTTCCCTTCATGTGATCAGACTCTACTCACTGAACAAGAGTTTGTCTCACATGAAAGGCGCGCTAGTTCCTCTCTTTCACACCTGCACCAATTTCAGTAAAAGGTGTGAATGGTTCCTTCAGGCCTCCTACCAAGACAACAACCTTCAAACGCCGAAAATCCGGCCCCGATGCGATGAAAGCAGTGGTAATACAACCTGTCAACAGTCTGCGAACATTATGTGGATTTAAAAGAGTTAATACGTATTTACATCAAACATGCTCTGGTTGTAGAAAACCGATGATTTAAACTAAGACACTGTACGGATCTTAAATCTATCCATTTACACAACTCTAGAATGCTAGCTGTTCTTTAATCAGACATTATTCAGCGATTAGCCTAATTTTTCTGTAGATTTGCAGGCCCAGGGCTAGTACAGTTAACCGTACAGACTTTTAAAAAATAAACCTCCAAATGGTTTTGTGGAAGGATATGTATGTTATATGCCAATTTAAACCAGTGTAATGGGACTAACGTGCTAATTTTTATACAGTTGAAGCAACCACTTAAAACCTCACGAGTGTCTGTTCAACAAACTCTGATTTTTTCCTCTTTTGTTAGTCATAGCGCTCTAAATATAGACAAGTATGTTACTTTTTGGTGGTTACTGAACAGTTAGCCTATATTTCACGATAACATTACATTGTAGCTATTCCTTTTTAACTGTTATTGTTTAAGCAACGCTATTTTGACTTCATTTGAAGTCGTCAACCCATCCCCTGGAAAAGTCATTTGAATTAACTTAATTTTTAACGTACATTTCTATAGTAAATATCTTTTTTGTATGATCAGGATGACCAGTCTCTAACGGACGCAACGGGGTTAAATTTACCTTGGTTGCAGGTTTCATGATCTGTCCCTTACCATTTACAACCATAGTTTCCGCCAAAATGACATTATTAAATCTAAGCTGCAAACATCTATTTTTGCTTTGCTTATTTTCTGACAGACTTGAACAGTAACACGTAGTCTCGTGATCATCAGCACCACATGACTCCTTATAGTGCCAGTTGATGGTTAAACGTGAATGAGGTGTTACATTTTACACGTCTGGAGGGCCAGAACACCCAAAGCGGACATTCACACTTTCAGAAATAATAGAAAAGGTGTGATAAAACAAGTTCCATACGCTGGTTATTTCATCAAAGCAATTGCAACTGCCTAAAAACTGCATAACATCTGCTCTTCGTCAATTCCGCATCCGCAAAAGCCTCGCGTTAGCGGCCCTATAGCCTAAATAAAATTTAAAGGTAACAAAACATGAAACTCTTTACACTGAGGAAGTCAAAATGTTTTATTGAAATCACATATAATACACATTAAATGTCAGTACATCTGACATTTACATTTCAAAATTACTTCATCATAATAACATACTTTTTTTTTTCTCAGAGATCTATCTACAGCCACGACATTAAAATATTTACATTCTAGCCAACAATAATTAGAGATGGGAAACACTCCATAGAAATATTATTTATCCTTAGTGTTGCTTTAACTTAGCTTATACAAAAACAATTAAATAAAAACACGAACTATTTGTGTGAACCTGGACTGAAATGCACATTGTTGCACCAAGAAGAGCTTCTGAGGGGTATCCACAGGTCGATGACAAATGACAAAAAAACCGTAGGCTATTCCTAGGTAGAACTACCCATGGTCTATCAAAAAGGTGCTCCTGGACTACTGCATGTTTATATAGCTCCTAACTACAAATATACTGTTCATAAATCAACTGGGATCTCCAGAAGCATCTGTCTACCAAGGTCTCCACACGGTCTTGGGGAGATACACGGTTGGCACGCTTGGCGCTTGTTCCCCGGCGTCCGCCGAGACTCGACTGTGCTCCGTGTCCGTGTCATCCAGGTCAGAGCAAAGGTCATCGCTGGAGGTGGTGGAGGGGGCCGGGGACAAGACTGAGGAGCCGCTGGTGACCACGCTCCTGTCTCCGGGCGATAGCGCGGCGCACGTCGCCTCGCCAGGCCAAGTGCCACAGTTACTAGAGTCCGACAGGAGATCTGACAGGATGTCCTGAAAGCGATCCTCGTCGTTCAGAGGCATGCACTCTAGGAGGTGGTTGAGCAGGTCGGCAGCGATGGTCGCGTCGATTCCCGGACAGCTGGACACGAAGGTGTGCACCTCATGCATGCACTGGATGTATCCCGCGGCGAACCGCTCGTTAGCTTCGCGGTTCACGCTGTCAGCTTCTGCGAAGGAGAAAAGCGGTGTGACGTCACGACCCAAATACATTGCAACTCGGGGTGGTTTTTTTTTTTTTTTTTTTAATGCAGGCCTGTATGAAACTTGATAACAGCTCTTCTTACCCTTCGCTTTGTTTTGCAAGATACTTTCCACGCGCTTCACGGTCATTTCCAACACCTCGGCGTTCTCCATTTTTACCTGCGCCTAAAATAAATAAATAAATAGCGACGTTAAGACTCTCTCTGCGCTGTGTGTTGGTGCTGGATACAGATGCTGGACACAAGGTCTAAATAAACTTACATCCGGGTCGGCTAGCAGTAGCCTCAGCTCCTGTAAACTTTCATTGATGCGGGCGCGTCTCTTTTTCTCCACGAGCGGCTTCCTCGTCTGAAGAGGGAGAGAGAATGCGTTTAACTCGTGGAAAGCGTCGAGAAACTTTTGCTTGTGGGATTAAAAAGACGCGTTGCGTACCTTTCTGTCTTTTATTCCGAAATAGTCCTCCTCGTGTCTGTTGCTGCGGGACGCAGGGGCCATATTGTTGCAGTATAGAGACCGCTGAGAGGACGCCTGAATGAGGGGCAGATGGTCGGCGGGTTCAGTTCGAGACAAAAGTCTGTGCTAACAAGCACTACATATAGCTACTGTGCAAAGTGGGCGATTGAAGGGGGACATTTATGAGGGCTGATTTACATGTGAATGGACTGACTGGTAACCAATCAACAGCCTTGCCTTTGTCTGGGCACTGTAAACCAACCCGCCCTGTGAACCTGTAGATGGACCAGAGGACAGTTTAGTGAATAAAATTAAGTTCAACTACATTGAGTAGATAGATAGATAGATAATGTCAAAGTCTACTGTCCTTAAGTCAGTAAATTAGAATAAGTTATTCAGAGAAAAATCAATATCCTGACATTAAACTTAGAGTATATATTACATATATAATATTTTTATTTTAACTCAATTTTCTTCAAATTAAGTCAATTTAAAAATGGTCATAAAAACTGCAATAATCTCACTGCAGGTTTTAACTTGGAAACAGTTTATTCATTTAGGCTACTTTTTCTTAAAAATCAACAAACTTAGGTTTTCGAGTTTAGAGGGTTGAAAATTGATGTTATCTTGTAAATTACAGACTATAGTCAGAATTAAACACCTCTAAAAGTTACTTAGAGAGATGGAATGGGAAGGGCCTTCAAAACTGAGAAGACAATGAGGAAACGTCATCCATTTCGATGGTGTTTAGCTATTAATAAAGCAAATGAAAGCCATTTTTACAAGTTGTTCTCTCAAGAAACTTCATCTGTCACCTATATTGAGGCTGACAGATGTTTGTGAGCAATATAAACTGACTTTCAATTGCTTGTCTGGACCTGGAAAACAAGAAAAATAAATGGCAAAGACACAATCTGAATGGCTAACAGCCAGAGGCTGGTAGTTTTTATGCATTACATAATAAATAATAACTTCCCCCCCAATAAGACAATTCTTTCTTTTTGAACAGAACAAAAGTGCGTCCTCTACTGGAATTCATTTCACCCTCCATCAGTGCGGAGTTGATCTAATTTCTGCGGCGCGTCCTACTTTACCAGTGTGCATATGTGGGACATCATCAGTGCTTTATTATGAGGCCATCTATGAAGGTACATATGAATGTCATGCAAACACATGAAAAGGTGCTGATATTTAACATTCATATAAGACCACTGAAAAATAAACTACACATTTAAGTCAAAGTCATAATATAAAGGCTGCTACATCAGATAGCGAATCGCAGTGTTTTAGTGAAAAAAAGAAAGCAAATTAGTCACATTTGTTTTATTATATTACTACATTTTATTACGTTTTATTAGGGTAGGCTACATTTATTGAATATATGTAATATTTTATATTAGGCCTACATTATATAGGCCTATTGGTTGCCTTACATTTTGTTCGATTTCATTTAAGTCAGAAAGTAAAGTCTCGTTTAATATCACTACATTAATCTTTTAATTCGACAAATCCACAGTGCGATGATAAAACATGAAATTCGACATTATTTTCTGTTTCATAACCTGAAAATACTTGATTATACTTCATTTGCGCTGTCTGTAGATTATAATTTATAGATTATAACCTGCATCAGAGCCATAAAAAGCATTAATCGGTGTCAAGTTATTTATTGACTTCCGGCAGTCTGATGCAAATCAGAACGCGTAGTAGATCACCGTAAACGGCTAAAATAGAACCGGAATGCACATCCATTTGTGGGAAAAAATTCCACAATAAAAGTCCAAGACGGGACCAGGCGGAGATGAATGGCTGATTTACAAAAATCCCGTGGGATACTTTTTCATTATTCCAAGTATTACTTTAATTTCAAAATTATTTTAAATCTGTGTAAGTTATTTTAAATCTGTATAAGTTTTTTTTCTGTTAATGTACGATCACATTCATGGCGAGATAATCTTTTGATATATCATTCAAGGTTATTAATTTGACAAATGAACCTAGCACTTAGAAAGATTAACCATGGTTTTATTATATTAAAAGTGTAGTAATCATGTTTTTTTTGTTTGTTTGTTTTGTTTTTTTGCCGCATTGATTACCATTTGTATAACCACAGGTTTACTACAGGTTCCGTGGTTATGGTTAGTGTAGCAAGACTATGATTAATTTGTGGTAACCATGGTTTAACTATAGTAACCATGGTTGTATTTGTAGTAAAACCAAGGCTCATTTTTGCACATTAAGACTTCTCACTATCATTGTTATGCAAAACATTTTTAGATTAGATTTATATCTTAACTATGCACCAATAATGTAATTAAAATATTAGTACATCATTGTATAATAACGCAAAAGATAATAAGATTTTTCTTTAGCATTTTAACCAAAATATGCATTGTGTGAGCTGTACTAAAATTCTGTATTTAAAAAAAAAAAAAGCAAAATGTGATCTCAGGTAAAATCTTATGGGAATGGATGTAGAATGAAAATCTTTAAAGAATGCATTTATGGATGGATGGATAATGCTTATGCAGGGACATTCAATGTGTGTTTTAAAATATCAAAGGGTGTGAATATCAAATGAAATGATTAACTGATTATTTAGGGTTGCATTTGGAGTAAAAATAAAACATTGTCATTTTTGTCCTTTGGAACATAAATCGGATCTGCACGGGTTAATAGACAAGGCTTTTTCATTGCGAAAATTGTAAGCGATGCTAATTTTAGAAAACAGACGCCGATTGGTGGACTCTTACTTTGAAGCGTACCGGAAGCGAGGGAATCCTCTTTAAGTTCGCCCTCTGTCGAGCGTTCCATTCACAGCACAGAAGCATCCTTGGTGGTACAATCACTACTGGACGTCCTAACCGCAGAAAACTAGGAAGAAGCGTCAAAATGGTGAAGATATCTTTTCAGCAAGTAACTGCACAGAAGCCGGAAAAGGAGAACGATGGAGACAAAGAGGAAATTCACATGCCCTACTCTCACGTGAGTTACAGCTTCCTGTTTAAACTTCCATTATTGTCTATTGTTTTGTGGTCTGCTGTGAAACCATCCTTTGTTTTGTCATGTTCCTCCAGGCAAAAAGAAATCAAAAATTCAAAAAGCAAAAATATATGTTTTATTTTAATTCTGTTCCATTATGTTTATGCTTAACTTATGCTTAAGAAAAAAATAATATTGCATTTTAATAATTGTACTCTAACAGTGCCATTATGTCTCTAAACCAATTAGGCGATTAATAGACAAAACTGTAATGTGAATATAATATAATATATACAATTATTATGCTTAAAAACAACAATAATAATAATAATGATGATTATTATTAGTATTAGTATTCCTCATTAAATATTATCATTCACTTTGGCAGGCTTGTGCACGTTTGAGGTAAAAAAAAAAAAAAAAAAAAAAGGTGTAAATATGGATTGCACTTGATAGATGTGAGTTAGTATTGAGATGCACAGGAAAACTTTTTTTTTTTTTTTTGTCAGAGAAAAATGATGCTGACAGCAGATTTCACAATTTCTGAGAATGAACCAGTTTCTGTCTTAATTTTATTATTACAGATTGATAATAAGCATCAGATGTCTTATGTCTAAACTGAACAACTCAGACTTTTATGAATATAGTAATATTAAAGTATATATTATACACTTTGCCATTCTTGGACCTGCAGTTCTGCATTGGTTTACAGCTGATAGAAACGAGCCAGTATTGAGATGCACAGCAGGATGACATTACATCATCCCTCACCGTGAACCGCCACTGTAGATTAGTGCACAAGCTGCATTTTTGTGTGTGTGTCCTCTACATGGACACTTGCTATTTGTTCCCATGATGGTAGTTATTCAACTGCAAAACCTTTTATTACCACTTGACTTGAGCTGTGACAGTGCAGATAACCGCAGCCTTTTGTTTTGATGTGCCTGGAACGCTCAGTACTCGCTCCAACCCAGACAGGCACACGCTTGATCCCATCAGCTGGGGTGTAATAGGATCTTTGCTTTCACAAAATGGATGCCTCGCATCCTTCTTTTTGTCTATAAAGTGTTGTAATCGGTTCTGAGGAATATGATGCTGACAACAGATTTAATAATTTTCTCATTTCTGAGAATGCATCAGTTTTGATTCATTGGAAGCTGTTAATGTGCATCAAATTTTGGGGGATTTAACTAGAAAGCTAAAAAAAATCCATTTATTAGACTTCGGCTGGGAGTAACTGAAATCTGAAAGCATTATAAAGTAGGACATTTGTGGGCGACTCAGAACGTTCCCTTCTCTAGTGCGTCACGTTTTTAATACGACCTCATGTGCCTGCATTCATTTTCCCTACTAGAGTGAAAATGACGTGGATTCATCTAATCTGATACTAGTGCTGTTATTTTCAGCCTGGTACCCACACACTGTCTCCTACCCGCTGCTACTGTGTGTCCTCCCTACGTAGATAGGAACTCCTGTACAAATAAGGAGCGTGGAAGTACAGTACGTGCCTATAAATATCACTCTGCCAGGCGGAGATAGTAGCTCTGTCAGCAAGTCTGTTTGATTCACGATGATCCAGAGCCTGCGTGGGCCGATCCGAGCTGGTGTCCTCGGCACCAGCGTCTCTGAGAGACTGGAGG
>JAFVLL020033336.1:0-13862 GCA_021397915.2 Tor tambroides | reverse complement strand
GTTTGGATTATGTTTGGATTTTGGATGTCACGTTGTAAATAAACTGCACTTGGGTTCATCACTACGCTCGCCTTCAGTGGACTCCTCGTTACAAAACGCAATCCTTTTCAAGAAAAAAGAGACAGAGGCAGCAGTTGCGAATGGGGTGGCCAACCCTAGCCCCGCCCCTGCGTTAATAGTAATAATTCTCTTTTTATTTCTTTCTTACTTGATGTTGAACGAGTTGAGCAGGTGAGCGACTAAACTTCCGTGTTTAGGGAAAGCGTGTTTTAATTCTAGATGTAAACAGTTTTTTTCTCTCTCTCACTCTGCCCTTGTCGCTACTGGAAACCACCACCCTCCCCTTCACCTCCACCTTTTCTTATTATTCGTTATTAAGTAACTCATTGGAGCCACTTCTCTCCACAGACCCCTTAAGCAAATATATTTCTTTATGAATGATCAATATATTAAATTATTTATATATTTTATAAAATTACAAACATACACCTTTGTTTACGTCTGTGTGTTGCTCGGCAACCACTTTGTTGAAACCTTGAAACCACAACCGTTTCTGAGGAACTACATTGTTTGGCGGAAGAATAATGTTTTTATTAATATCATTACATTTTATTTGCTTTGTTTTATTTTGTGAAATCTTGCTACGTATATTGAATAACCGTTGTATAAAAGCAATAAGCCCCAAGAAGCCGTGGTTGACAGTGAATTTATAACAGCTAAGGGGCGTTGTTAGGCAGGACGCGAAGCGGAGTAGAGTAATTTACAACAGCTCAGAACGCGGCTCAATCAGAATCAAGGACCGGAACTATCAATTTTATAATACTTTATTAATTGATGACTATCTCTAAAATATAAAAGCATGTGCATGGTCATATTTGTAAAAAGAGTTTCCAAAGACTGGCTCACTAAACACACGGTGGTCTCATTCTGAATGATCTTTAATGAACAGTCACATTTGGTATTCATAAACATGGCAACAAGAAAAACAATATTTACTGATCATGTCTGTCAGTCTGAGGCACATCACACAGCGAGAACTTGATTTGGGCTACTGTCCTGTGCATGAGTCCAAATTTGAACTAACATTTTCTACAGAGTAAGTTTAGAGTAAGGCAATAAAAGTTGTGTACATGTGGAGTCAATAAACAGGTTGTTTTGTTCCTTTTTCATCCCTTCTTTACTAATGAAGTGTACAGAGATACGACAGACTTCCTCTGGCAAAAGACAAGAGTATTTCAAATTTTTGAACTGAGGAAACAGGTGCTGCTTTATCGGTCAAACAGTCATATTTCCAGCTAACACGCACCACACTCGAGTCTAAACAGTTCACGCACTTACTTATACAGACAAAACATGCAGAGAAATACAATCACACACACACACCCCCTCATATATAATCAGAACTCCCAGAAAACACAAAACATACTCACTGGGCTTTATTCTTTTTTCCCCACTACTGTTCAAAAGTTTGGGGTCAGTAGGATTTTTTTTTTTTTTTTTTTTTTTATAAAGAAATTAATACTTTGCATTAAACTGATCAAAATGACAGTAATGACATTGATGATGTTAATTAGATTTCTATTTCAAATAATGCTGAAAAAATTCTAAAAATCCTGAAAAAAATGTATCACCATTTCCATAAAATATTGATGAAAATATAAGCATTTCTACATTGATAATAATAATAAAAAATGATTTTTGAGCACCAAATCAGCATATTAGAATGATTTCTGAAGGATCATGTGACACTGAAGACTGGAGTAATGGTTGCTAAAAATTCAACTTTGCCATCACAGGAATAAATTACATTTTAAAATATATTCAGATAAAAAACTGATTTTAAATTGTAATAATCTTTCATAATATTACTGTATTACAATATTGCAGTATCTAATAAATGAAGCATTGGTGTGCATAAGAGACTTCTTTCAAAAACATAAAAAAATCTTACCAACCCCAAACATTTGAACAGTATGAGTACATACAGTGTAGAATTTATTATAGCGAACAAAAAAATAAAATCCTAATATTATATTTTGAGCAAAAGCTAGCTCAGGGATAGGCAAATTCGGTCCTGGAGGGCCGGTGTCCTGCAGAGTTTAGCTCCAACCCTAATCAAACACACCTGAAGAAGCTAATCAATGTCTTCAAGATCACTAGAAAGTTACAGGCAGGTGTGTTTGATTAGGGTTGGAGCTAAACTCTGCAGGACACCGGCCCTCCAGGACCGAATTTGCCTATCCCTGAGCTACATGTTGACCACTGATTTTAGGATACTGGCAGCTAAAAGTTTTCAAAAACGAAAAATAAACATTGTGCATCCATGTCTGCTGTGATTGGCTTCTATTTTTGGAACTTAAGGAGTAAGTAACAAGTTCAGATACAGCACGAAATCTTAGGCATGCATCTGTGAAAATGAACTTTTTTTTTTACCACCAGAGGGTGCAAGAACGAAACCATCAGGCCTCTGATAGGACAGTGCAAACTCCTCAAAAACCTGGACATAGCTGTGTCCTGCAGTGGATATGTTTAGGATATGTTTTATACAAATCAGTTCTACTTACTGCTTGATGTTCTATCAGGAATCATCATACATCATCAATACTGCATCACACAGTCTCTAAAAACAAAACAAGAACAATGAAACAAGAACATCAAAATAACAATATTTAATGAGTAAGAAAAGTTAAAGGAGAACTGCGATCAGAGTAGAAAATGAAAGGACTGAGGGTAAAGGAGAAGGTTTAAAGGCTGAAGTGGCATGTAGGTGCTTAAAGGATCAGTTGGTGTAAAACTCTTAAAGCATTTGTTTTTTGTCACATCCATCTGGATAATGTAGTGATATGCAGTATACATGCAATAGAAGTCCTCAGAGGCGAATGGCAAGGGTGAATAGAGGCTCAGTGGACACGAAGACCACACGATCTGTGTAAATGAAGAAAATCCCCATATAGAAGGTTTAAAGGCTGAGGTGGCATGTAGATGCTTAAAGGATCAGACTTCATGCAGTACAAGTCCAACATAAGAGACACGGGCAGCTTGACGGCCTCAGTGGAAACTGAGCAAGACATCCTTGTCTGAAAGTCAGTGTGTTAAAAAAACTCACAAATGGTTTGGGGATAAACAGAGCTGGGGTCTGAATATCAAGCAGAAAAAGCACCAAAAACACTGAAAAATTCACAGTGGGATTGAAGGTTTTGGAAATTTAGCTTTAATCTTTGTTCTCAATTTTTTCCATTTTTTTAAATTCAAATCTTGATTTGTTCTTCTTTTTTTTGCCTTGAATCTGTTTTTTTGTCTTACTCTTTTTTTATGTCACACTTTTTTACACTTCTCAGTTCATTGAGCAAAGAATTTTCTAGCATTAGCCGGGGTTTCTGTGAGGCCCCCAAAGGGGTTTGAGTGCATATCTGAAGTATTCTGGGGCCATCTGTATCTTGTTCTGTAACGTAGCATTCAAAGGTTGTTCAGGAGGTCTTCTTGTTATATGCACAACTGGGTCTGTGTGTGAATGTTCGCCCAAGTTAGCGCCCAACACTGATGTTGCAGGTCTTGCAGCTGGGGTCTTTCTTAGCATTGACGGTTGACAAGCTCATCAGCTGGTGGCCGCTGATCTGAGAGACAGTCCCCTGTGCCAGTGGCACCGGCTCAGTATAAATCAGCTCCAGAATCACATCTTGCGCATGCTGAAACACTACCCGCCCATCCTCTCCGGAGACACGTGTCAGAAAGCGGTTGTTCGTCACATCCAGCTCCGGAAGGCGATCTCTGCAGTAAAGGTCGCCGTGTGAGCCCCGGGGAGCCAGGACGAGGATAACATAATGATAGGCAGTGTACATGCAGTAGAAGTCCCCGAAGTAGAGGCGCGTATCAGGGGTGAAGAGAATTTCGGCAGGTATCTGGAAGCGGAATCGACCGTATGGGGAATCCTGTGGCGGCTGACCGGTGTTAAACTCAGTGTTGCAGCTGAAGAAGATCCCCTCCAGTTTACCGCTGAGAGGTGAACCGTGACTACCACTGTTATCTTTTACCGAGGGCATCATTCGACCACCAAGAACATCTCTGTGAGAGAGAAAAAAAAAAGTCATTTCTAGAATCTCTTAATCACATTTTATAGTTTCATTACACTACTGTTCAAACATCTGGAGTTAATGTTTTGAAGGAAGTCTCTTATGCTCACTAAGGCAACATTTATTTGTTAAAATAATATATTATTGTGACACATTACTACAATTTAAAATAACTTTTCTATTTTAATATATTTTATAATATAATTTATTCACTTGGTGCTCAAGAAACATTTCTTATTACTATTGATGTTGAAAACAGTTGTGCTTCTTTACATTTTTGTGGAAACCTTGATACGTTCTTTTCAGGATGAATAAAAAGCTCAAAAGAAAAGCATTTATTTGAAATCTTATATTTGAAATCTTTTGTAACATTATAAATGTCTTTACTCTCATTTGTAATCAGCTTAAAGCATCTCTGCTGAATAAAAGTATGAATTTCTTTTAAAAAATCGTACCAACCCCAAACTTCTGAACAGAAACGTAAGTGAAAATATAAATGCAGTTCACAAATAGCAGAAAGTAAACCTTGGTTATTAATGAGGAAATTATTCCACAAGAGGGAGCCGTTTGCTTCTTAATGCTGAGCTGAATCTCAGCAGTAAAGAAAGATTGGCATTATCTTCCTCAACCAGTATTACGATCTCTTTTCCCTCTCTCTCTCATATCCTAAGTGTTTTTTACTGAGGTATTTTTTTTTTTTCTGAATCACCTGCAGTGTTGGAAGTATTCCTCATGCTGATTCCGGTAAAAGACGGAGAACTTGAGCATCCTGCCAGCAATGACTTCAGCCTTCTGCAACAGCTGCGTCAAATGCACCGAGGAATAATCTAGAAAAATTAAGGAAATATATTTACGTCATCAATTTTCTTTCGTCTTGTTAACCACATAAAAAGCTGATCTGCAGCACAACATTTTATTTTCTTATATTTATTCTCCTATTGGTATTTAGGTATTTAAAAAAAAAAGTATTTTTCCCTATTATTTTTTATATACAAGTGATTTTACGTGTTATATTTCTCATCTTTTTCTTTTTTTTTAATTCTCTCTTTTTATGGCAAATTAAATCACTTTTAATTACCTTTGTGTATGAAATGTGTTGTACAGTCTTGTCTTACATTCTTTTTTATCTGTTGTATGTGTGATTTACCTGCTGTACAAAATTCAACAATGTCACTCCATTCTGATACAGCGTAGTCTCCATCGGTCTGTTTGGATGCTATTTGCACAGCAACTGTGTATTCTGTCCGTGGACTCAGGAACCAATGGCCTCGCACTGTCATGGGCAACGGAACTGCCTTAGCAACAAGCTTCGTAGGCACATCCTAAAGACAGAGAGTCATCAAGGAATGAATTTACTAATTAGTAAATTATTAGAACTATGAACAACAGAATGAAATTTAGCTAAAACTCTCTCATCAATAAGCAAAAAAGCCCATTTGTAGTAACTACAGAAACTGTTGGGAAATGTCACATGAAAAAATATACTGAATATTTGTAGTGTCATTCTGAAAACTAAAATTTTACATACATGATTAAATAATTTGTGTTGTTAGTCACTCAGTACCTTGTGTTTGAATTTGTTGGAGTTCTTGTTCTCTTTCTTGTTAAGGTCAATGAAGTAATGTGTGATCTTCTCTGTGGTGTGAGGGTCCATATCCCAGCAGATCTTAAAGGAGTCACAGGTGATGTTACTGATCTTGATGTTGCGAGCAACGGGTAACTCCATTCCTACCACTCCGGGATCCTCAGCCTTACCTGAGAGAAAGAAAGAAAGTATACTGTCTAAAATCCTTTGTATTGTTTGAAATATTGATCCTTAAGTGTTCCTCTATAAATACTGCTACACTGACCCACATACGCAATCACACAGCAAGAAATGTGCTTTGTTGGCTATAGTGTGGGCACTGTGTTATCTTAGTGTCCAGAAATGCACAACAGGAATGTGGGATTCCTGAATGGCACACACACACACACACACACACACACACTCTCTCTCTCTCTCTCTCTCTCTCTCTAAACAAAGCACAGTGAACATTGAACCGCCTCTTAAAACCATGAATGGGGTCATGATAAAGCTTTACTGTACAATAAGCACTCTCAGCTCACTGTTCACTAAACACTATGCCCTTTCTCTCCTAAACTGAGTTCTTTACTACTGCTGACATATTCCTCTGGAAAGAAATTACTTTAATATGAACTTAAGAGTATTACTGAAAACTCAACACAAAAGATCCATGTTTATGGGAGGATATATTTCTGAACATGAACAGATTCTCTTCCACTAAATGAATTACTGAACACTGAGGTTACCTAAACATAAATTCATTTACATAAATTCAAAAGTTTGGACATATTAATTTGATAAAAAATGACAGTAATGACATTTATTGTGTTACAAAAGATTTCTATTTCAATTAAATGCTGTTCTTTTGAACTTTATTAAATCACAGAATCCTGTATCACGGTTTCCAGAAAATAATAAGCAACTGTTTTAAACATTGATAATAATACGAAATGTATCCTGAGCATGAAATCAGCATATTAGAATGATTGCTGAAGGATCATGTGAAACTGAAGACCGGAGTAATGGAGAAAAGCCAGCTTCGCTATCACAGAAATAAATTACATTTGAAAAATATCTATATATTTATAACAATATTGCTATTTTACTGTATTTTTGATACAGAACTATTCTGCTTTCTTTACCACAGCACAATCCTGTGAAAGCCTGTTTCTGTCTTAGAATAAAGAATTTAAAAAAAATGTAATTGTGAGATAAAACACAAAATAAGAAAGTCAAAATTGTGAGAAAGTCACATTGTGTCACAATTATGGGAAATAGTTTCGAATTACAATAAAGTTCAAAATAAGAAATAAAGTCAACATTGTGAGAAATAAAGTCACTTTGCATTGTAAAAAGCCATATTTGTGAGATATGAAGTCAAAATTATAGAAATAACATTGCACTTAAAATAAAAAAAGATGACAAATGCACAAAGAAAACCGTGAAATGTCTTACAGAAAAATTATAGTACTCACAATGTTCATCTGAGTTACAGATATGTTCCTGTACTACACTAGCCCTCCCACAACACTGGCTCTGGCAGAAGAAGCCCTCCAAACCCCGCCTCTGCCAACAGCCCCCTTACACAAACAACAGATGTCTGTTTATCGACTTCTGCTTTTTTCTGACATATTTTCACTACAGAATCTGCTCTCCTTCACGCTTTAAGAAACTGGTTTGATGCTGCATACGTTTAGCCTACACAAACAATTTTATCTCCAGCAAATGTTAATGCAATCTTATCCAAGCTTTGGTCAAACAGTCATCAGACAAAAACAACTCGAAACAAAATCACAAAGCAAGTCTGTATAAATGAGATTACTTTATTTGTACCTAAAAACAAGTTCTAGACCAGCAGCATGCATCTCTCTACAAAAGTGCCAGCTTCAAAACACACCCACAGGTCTTTTGACACTCTTTAACAAAGACAGCAGTTTCCATGGAAACAAATCAAGGCCATTAATCAATGTAGCATAATTTAAAGAGGAACATGGGCAGAACCTTTACACTCACAGTGATCAGCACTTAAGTTTTAAGATCATAAAAGTCAGAGCTGCTGGAAGAGAAATTATTTTCATAAAAAATAAACAGACATTTATATAATTCAAATATAAAAACTTTTTTCTCAGAAAAGCTGACAGGTAAAACCTTTTATTTATTGTGCACTTACTACTGTTGAAAAGTTCGAAAAACAGTTATATAGCAATAATTCACAAATGAATGGTTTTTTTACTGTAATTTTGATCAAATAAATGCAGCCTTAAGACCCAAACATTCAATCATCCACAAACTTTTAAATTGACGTGTATATATAGACAACAATGTGAGACTCAAAACATGTAGGAGAGCACAGACAGAGAACTACCTGCTGAATCATGAGAGAGTAAGAGGCAAGGAAGGAAAAGCGTGGAGCGTCTGGTTCTATATCGACTCTAATAATGGCTAAAAGCCTCCTGCGGGACCACAGCCTATTTAAAGCCACGCACACACAGAAGAACCTACTGAAACTTCACCAAACAGCATTTTGAATATCTCCTTCACAAACATCTAAACAACCAAGAATATCCATCAGGGGAGCAGCTTGTGTGAGAAGCTTTCCCAGAAAATTGCAGCATTACATAACAAAGCAAAACAGAAATTTGCAGACTGTACAGACTGCAAATCAAACCAAAGCAATACTACACACTCACAAATCCAAAACTACAGTGAGGGCTTCATGTGGGCAAACAGCACTGCAACATGTGACTACAAAATAGTATTGGTCCCTGTGCATGAAAACAATGCTTCTCTGCTGTATGAGCTTCAACGCAGAGCGAGATTGCAAGTTCAAGCTGCAAATGTCTCTGTATTGTGGCAGAATGCTAGTTTAGCAGGATTTAGAGTTTGTTTAATGAGCTCTGGATCCATTCCAAAATGCACACAGAATTGCATATTAATACACACATTTGTCATTTGCAGAACAACAAGCTGTGCATGGCAGTAAATGCACATTTTTAACAGTTTAGTGCAGGCTAATTTATTATTGACTACAAATTATGATGGCAGTTAGAGTCTAAAACTTATATATAAAGTTTATTTTTTTCCTTTATATTATTATTAATAATCAATAAAAATTGAAGATTTGTATTTTGAAGAATGAAGAAAAATGTATTTTTCTGAATTTCTTTCAGGTTTCTTTTATATGCCAGGCTTTACCTAACAAAAGTAAAAAATTAAATTAAAAATTAAATTAAAACATATTTCTACGATCTCTTGGGATCTTAGCTCCAAATCTCCAAATGTGTGGGAAAATTTGCTCTGAGCATAATCTGTTTCTCTCCGCCTGCAATAAAGACAACACATTTACTTTGCAATTAAGTTTTGCAGAGATGAGCTGCAGAGCTCACAACGAGCGCTGTGAACATAATAAAATGGTACACTGTTTTCCAAGTTTATGAGCCCACACAGCTTCTCTAGGGGAGAGAAAATGAACTTAAGTCAAGCCTCAAGCAACATATAATCATTACAGCACTTAATCATACAGAATGAAATATTTGCATTTAATTAGGGATGATTTTACAAGCAGTCTACCTATTAATTAAGCATGTGCTGTCTGTAATTCAATATCAATTAAAAACAAATGTCTTTCCTTAGCTGGGAATTGTTTAGAGTTTAGTGTTTGTTAATTCTCTTATATTTCATATTCTTCATATTCATCTGTATACTCTTATCCCTTGCTCAAGGGCACAGAACGTTTACAGTTCACCGGTTGCCTCTAACTGGGATCAAATGTACAACCGCTTCATTACAAATCCAGATCCTTACTAGAAAGGTTTACTCCAACATCTTAAACCATTTATATTTGCTCAGGTGTTACAGGCCGCAGTCAGGAATTGCTCAAAGTCTTGCATAGAACAGATTCAGATTTCTAGCTAATCTGATTTAGATATTTGCACTGGCACTCAGCTGATGGGTTAGCATTAGCCAACACTAGCCATTTCAATCATCATCTGAATGCACTTTAACTAACATCATCCCTTAGAGCACAGTTTTTAAAAATATCCAAAACATCATCTTGTAAAGATCTTAAACAAGGGTGTTTAAAACCAGATACAGCTGTCTGGTTAGGACAGCTGAACAGATGAGAAGTCTGGTCCATAAGAGAATGTTTTCCTTCATGTCTGAGAAACACACTCATGCTAACTAATTAGAGAGTTCAATTAGTACCTCAAAAACAGTGCATTATGCACCCCCTCAGTTTGTTGCAATTAAACAAAATGAAACGAGCGCTGATGTGTAAATGTGGTAACTCAAAGAGATAAGAGGTACTGCGTTGCCAGAACGGCAATCTATTCAGGCTAATTAATGCTGATTCAAATACATTCATGTAGGGAAGATAAAAACATTGCCTCCCTCTCAAAAACCTGGTGAGTCATTTTGCTAGCCTTAGAAGAACGCTGCATTCTTCTGAAGCCTGCCAAATTGCGTATTTGCAGTTGTTGCTTCAGTCATTCTTAAAGAGGATGACACATTTTGACATTTTCATACACACGCTCACTACTGAAACACTGATGGTTGTAATGCTTATTAAAAAGACAAAGGTGATTCCGTCAGTTAAAATGGATTTGCATTTATAGGCTTGCAGTTCCACTCAAACTCATTGAGATAGAAACAGGTGAAAGGCAAACACTGTATCCTCATGTAAGCCTCTACATAAAGCCTGTATACCTTTAAAAGCCACAGCAGGTTCCTCCCAATGTGAGTCCTGCTCAGTGTGTGTGTGCAAGCACCTGACCTCACCTTCTGCCATGAACATGAAGCTGTTAAAAATGTCTGATATTCCTTGTAACCATCTAAATACATTTAGTGTACACTAGGTCATCTGTACTGATTCAAGAAATGTGTGTATGTACTGTAAATATATATTTATACAAACAAAACATAATTTATTACAAAACATATGATATGATATGTTGTTAGGTTTTGTATATATTAATATATAAATTGCATAACATGTATGCAAAATATAGGAAAAACATATTAGTATTGACTTAGACATAAATATACTTAAATATGTTAAAAGATTTTGTAAATATATATATATATATACACACACACACAAAGCATAACATATGAAATAATATAACATAAAACATAACACTGCAAAATATGAACATTATGAGTTGTTTATATCATGAGTTAGAGTTATTAATATATTTTACAGTTATTTATATGTTTATATATTTTGCATAATACATGTATGTAAAATATAAAAATGAACAAATATATATAAATATATATACATCTGTATATTTCTGTATATAAATATATACAAAAGCTCTCTCACTGTCAAACAGCCTCACCCCCTGCCACATCAGCATCCTTAAACGCTTTAGGGCACTTGAAATGATTATGATTATTTTATTTTGATATTCATATTATTTTCTCTACTGGTTTACAACACCAGTTTCTTGGTTTCAGCTTGACTGACCGCATGGTAATTAAACAAGATTGCAAGAGAAAAGGTAGCTGACTGCAAGAGGGTAGTGTCCATGGTGCTGAAACGAAAGCCTCACCGACAGAAGAGATTTCACTATCAGATACCACAGCCAGCACACACAAAAGCAGCCTGCCATGTCTCATATTCCGCTTTTCACGGATGTGACAGGCGATTTTTTTTCTGCAGCAATGAGTAATCCCGTTTTACTACAGTCTTTAAGCGCTCAATACATTTCAAAATAAACAAGGTACCTTTAAAAAGGATTGTTATAGGGGAGAACAGCCGTAGATAAACCTGTCAAGTTTACAGTCACTCACTGTCTGTTTCTTACCGTCTCTCTCGCACAGCTGGAGCGACTCCAGGCTCACGTTCTTGATCATGCCCTCGCGCGGGCTTAACGGACTCGCGACCCCGTGTGCCAAACTCGCCGCCTCCATGTCTGCAGAGGCGAGTGGATATCTTTGGAAATATTCTTCAGCTTCGGCTTTGAAAACCAGATAAGGTGAGTCTTGTGCTCTGTCGCCTTGATTCCTCTCTTTCTCTCTATTCCCAGGCGTTGTGGTGGAAACCGCGTCAGCGGGTCGTCAGCACCACACTGCTGGACATAAAATACAAGGACAGAGGCATATACACTATAACGAAGATTATTTTATTCTAGTGGCTCAATAAAATGAATGTAGTTCTTCTCATCTTAGACACAGAAATGTGTCTAAGTTCCCTCGCTCTGACGAACGCCACAAGTGTTTTCGCTGTGAGGAGAAACGGATTAACGCGAATGAACGGACGGCGCGTTCAGTGATGGGTTATGTAACGAGATTACGGTCTACACTACCGTTATTTCTCAGTTTCAGCAGACTCTGTGTATACCCCTGTACCTCTGCTCCCGCCTCTGAGCGAAAGACTCCTTATTCCATCATCCATCTCACTGACGTCACTTCAAGCGGTCGAGCTCATGTCCTTATTTGGTACCGAATCGGCCCCTGCATGAACAGGGTGGAGACATTGATTCATCCCAGTGATTCGAATCTTTTGAAATCGTGTACCAAAAAGATTCGTTCAGATTCCTTCACTGGTTCGTCCAGTCAGTGGACCCTTACATCAGATAACGAGTAAATGATTCCTTAGGTGGGAAAAAAACACTTGTGCGTGTCATTCACGACCGACATGAGTTTAATTCAATTTCATTAAAATTCGTGTCTACGTTGTGTATGCTCATCAGTCATTTACGCCAGTAGGTGGCGTGTTATGAGTGAATCGATAGTTCACTGATAACAGTAATTTACGAACGAAACAGTCGTAAAATGCGTGTCTACATTTAGCATTATCATCAGTCATTTTTACATATACACGAAAAATATTAGTCCCTGCATTTAAGTGCACGTGAATAAGTCATTAACTTTTTGATTTGTTCAAAAACGCGGAATCGTCGATGAAGTAACATTATTTTGCTTAGGGCGACTTCACAATTTTGCTAAAGCATAATAATTAAAATGTTAATTAGGCTAATAGATATGCATGTTGCCCATAGTAGTCCCGCAGGATAGAAATTAAAGTCACGTTTGGTCTTTTGCATTAAATCATATTTAGATACAAATCAAAGGTTAAGATTTTTTTTTTTCACAAGGCTTTTAGCAAATTTGCATTTCTTATTGATGTGCATTAAAACAATCTAGCTAGAAATAAGGCAAACGGCGCCCCCTATTGTGTACAAATCAAAATATATTGACCAAAATGATGGTACCACATGCAGCATAACAAAGATATTAAGGTCATTCAATATGATTGCCTAAATGCACACTCACATTTGCCACCATAATTCTTCTGTTTAAACATTAAGAGGCTGCATGTATTTCTATTCTTGGGTACAAATAATTTGAACTCAGTCTACAACAGCTTTTTCCCTTCATGCATCAGACCTTCTTTCTCCATAGTTGCAATAGCTAAGGGTGTTTTATGTCTAATGGCATTAAATTAGCTAGTTCAAAAATAGTAAAGCTTGGAGGTTCAAAGCTTTGTTGCTTTTTAATTACTCACTTTTATTTTTGTATTGCACTCTTTCACATCATGCTGACAGCTTCACCCTCCCTGGTCTCTCTCTCTCACACACTCAGTTCCTGTGGTTTCCCTATTTAGACGCAGATGTACATTGATATGCAAAACACACCATAAAATCACACATAATTACCCATGTCTTTGGTATTACTTTCAAAAGAGAAGTGCCTGTCTGTGTCCTTTGAGATGTGTGAAGCGGATAGTGATTTTTCGGTTTCGCAGATTGCTATTATCATCAACCCTAAATGTGCTCTTACGGTCTCAGCTTGGCCAGTTAGTCTCATTTTATCTGCATTCATCAGACAACCACCACACATTTATAACTTTTTCCACTCCCTCTCTTTAAATTGATTGTGTACCTTAAGAAATTGTAGCTTATGTTGGACTACTATGGATTTATAATACATAATATAAAACAAATTTGATATGGCTTGCAAAAATTTTTATTTTCTAGAACAAAACCACAAATCGGTGGCAAACATTTCAAATATTTTTGTTTTCTCACTTTTACTTCAAATCCCTTTTTTTGTTACTTTCAGAGAGGAATACTCTGGCAACACTCAAAATCACAGGCAGCAAATGGCTTCTGTCCATTTTAAGAGACTGATTTGGATTTACAGAACATTCTTACAAGGCAAAAACATGAACATTGTTCCCTTTGTCAAAGATTTAAATGTGATACAAATGCCAGTGTCAC